>OZ012681.1:101931864-102217967 GCA_963942445.1 Argyra leucocephala | reverse complement strand
ATATTTAATTTAGTTTCAGATATGTATGCCAATTTTTGGAAAATAAGTTCATAGGGTATATTATTGAATTTTTTCTAATGGGTATGTTAATCGTTTTTTGCATTAAATTGGTGTATGTAGTTTTGATGGATTTTGTATAAATCAGGGAATGAATTTGGTTAAGAAGAAACTATACCGGTTATTTTTTATTCATTTATTTGTCAATTTCCCATACATTTCAATATGCAAGGAAACAATCAGGCCTTTCTTCATTTTGGCATGTTGTCCGATTCTTTTTTTTTGTAATTTGTAACATCTCAATCACAAAGAGTGCTAGACTAGGTCAAAAAGTCCATCGGTAATGGAAACTGTGACCTCCGGTTGAACACAGGCGTAAAGGCTCTACGTATAGCCCCTATTAACATTTTAGCTGTATTGATTCAACCAATCATGTACATAGTTACATATATATTCTTCCTGTCTTGGTCCGTTTCTTACAACACATTAACACATAACAAATAACAATCAAAAACTAATCATAAAACTTTTTTCTGATTTGAATGCTTAAATTTGACTGCTATTTTACATAACTGAATTCATAACGATCAATTGTCAATTGTCGTCAACCGTATAGCCGAAAGCGTGATGGCAGTTGATTTTTTTTACAGTTACAGCGCAAACGATGTAACCGAAAGCAGATTAATTTTATAAAAACTACTCTTTTCTTTTTACATAAATGTTTTACCCAAATAATTCAGACAACGTGGTAGATTTGTATTTGACTTTTAAATAAAATGTTAGAAGAAACGAAAAGAAGATCCGATGAATGAATCTGAACAACAACAGCAATATAGGTTATTCAAATCATTATTTTTTATTTATAATTTTTATGAAATTGCAATACTTAATTTTATATTTATATTAAACTAGTATTCCTGTGCTCCTAGAATTTAGTTTGATAAAAAAATCGTATTCAACTTCGTTATGAATAGTTTTCCATCATTTCAATTTATCTTTTATTTACTATATCTTGAACTGTTTGGTACTATATATTTTTTTTATTGATTTATCTTAGACAACAACCGCTTAAGTAATTATTTATTTAAAAATAAAAAAAAATAAACTTAAATTTAATTGTGGCAAGATGGGTGAGTTGCGGCAATTTGTGACTTGTAAATTGAAATTTCTAATTCAAAATTAAAAATAAAATGGAAAAAATATTTAATTTCGCTACGTCTCTTTTGTAATATATATATATATATCATTTAAAGAAATGATGATGAAAATCGGTTCTGAAATAGTTCAGATATTTGTAATGTACTTTTTTTTCCAATTTACCGATTAAATATAATTATATAAATATTTTTTTTTGTGTATATTGGATTAGATGTAAGCTATATTTTGTAGGAGAGAGATTAAAACCAGTTTTTACTATCTGTAGATAAATAAAATTAATAAATATATATACAAGTTAGTTAGTTAACTTGAAAAGGGGTGGCAGTTACAACAATGCGCCACTGGGGAATACCACCTACATTAGGCCACATGAAGACCCCCTTCACCACATTACAAACAGGAACTGTTCTTATGTGGTAAAGGGTTTACCTATAAAAGTGAAGGAATTGATGAAAAAGTGAAGGGTTACTTATACTTCGAGCTGTAGCTGTAACAAATCTGTGGATATCCTAGAAAATAACTTTCGAGATATCTGTCAATTTGTCAAACATATGCTCTTTCAATCTCTTGAATCTAGTTTTCGCTGGACCTCGTCAGTTGCAGACAATATGCCTTGTATTTGCTTGAATGTGGGGACCCTCACATATTTAACAGTTATGGTTATTGGCAAGTTACAATCGCATTAGGTGCCAACTCATAAATGAACTCATCATGTTGTATAAATTTATAGTTAACGAATTTGGTCAACTAAAATACATTTGAACATTAACAATACATATAACAATATTAAGGTAAATATTAGAGTAAAAATATTAGAAAATGAGTAAAAAAAAACTACAGAAACGGCACCATTTCAAACATTCAAGCATTCAAGAAATTAAACCTATAATATAAAAAATTAAAACCGGAAAAACAATTAATTAGATTTTCTTTTTGTCATAGCGAAATGTTCTGTGGAGACGATTTAGAGCTCAAAGTGATATATTAAAGTATTGCCATAATAAAGATATAATAAAGAACTGCCAACAGTTACTATTTTAATAATACAAATCCACCTCAAAATTATAACATTAGCATTTTGTTTTCAATAAATTAAGTAGTGTGGCTATATACTAATTTCCAGATTACGTAAGTAGGTACGCATGGCTTCTTATTTTGGTGCATTTGAACCAAGAATGTTCATTGTGATACCATTGGTATCCTAATAAGCTTTAAAAAAAACCAATTTCAGTTTCTATACCAACTTGAGTTATCACCTAAGGAGTCTAGGGCTTCTATATTAGTTATTCTTTTATGAGCTAATGGCGGGCAGGTGCAAAGCAGGTGCAACTTTCCATTTTAGTTCAATTTAATTTTACTTTTACAATAATACATGTTTTTTGTTAGTTGCATATAAAATTCATGGTAACGTTAATCGCAGTAAATTGTTTGGTGTAGTTTCGTCCAAATTTTTCGGACAAGCCATACAAATTATGTAACAGATATTATTATTTTATATTATTGTAACACACCGAAATTTGTCAATTTTCTATTAGTTAGAAATAACCACTATGTAAACAATCGGTGACACTCAACAATCCAATGTAATATACACAAATTATCTGTAAACATCATTGTCCTATTAATTTGAAGATGATTAGATATTCAAAATACAATTGCCGTTCTTTGCTACAAGTAATTCTTCCAGTAGAGCTCTTCATTAATAAATTGGTAGTCACGAATATAAATAACTAAATCCACGTCCACATCATGTCTCATTATTGGTACTTGAGCTATCGTAATTACCATATAGAGTACTGAGCATTCTAAATTTTTACAAGTACAATGTAAGAAAGTTTTTCAATATAAATCCTTAATCTCCTCCTTGAAGTACTAACATTTCAGCATTATATACACTTTTCATAAACCTAATCTAAACCTAAACCTAATGATGCGATACTTAAAATTCTCAAAAAAAATATAATTAAAAACAAAATTTGAATACCTTGGAACTAAGAGTTTATTTTTTTTTTTTTAATTTATATTTCCAAAGAATCTCTCTCCATCCATTACTCAATCCATAAAACAATCAATATTAATTTTTTTCGCGCTTCACTTATTAATAAAAACAATAAAAATGTACAAAAAAAAAATAGAGGTTGAAAATAACAAATATACACAAACACACAAACACACAATACAATATAGAGCCATTTTCAAGAAAATCAATATTCCAAAAATGGATTTCACCAGTTCGTTTCATTAATCAAAGAAAACAACAACAACAGTAACAAACAATAACAAAACAATAACAAAAAAAAAAAAAAATATTTTTTTATTTTTTTTTTATTTTCTGGTCTAGAAAATTTATTCCCAAAACTGGAGGTTTTACTGGTAAGCTCTGGTAAATAATTTTTTTTCATCAAGAACGGCAAATACAATTTCTAAATGATGTCCCTTGATGATGCCTTGAATGTTATTTTTACACATAGCATTTTTTTAATGCTTTTTTTTCTTTTTGGTTTTTTTTTTTTTTTTTTTTTTTTGTAACAGTGTAACAACCTAAAGGTCTGCATTTTTTCACCAATTTCATCTGATTTTGAAAATAAAAAAAAAATAATCCAATGGTATAATGATACCATCACCACCAAAACTAAACTGTACAGTCAGAGTGTACAATCAATCTTTCAATATGTGTATTCATTATGATATATATATACCGTATATTATAAATGTATTTTACTTTTCGTCCTGTTTTTCATTTTTTTCTTTGTTTTTTGTTATTATTATTTTCGTTCTGTTGCTCATAAAAATTGTTTTACATAGTAAAAGAAAAAAATAAAGTGTGCAAAATCAGAACACCAACAGAGCATAACTGCGTCAGAAACAATAAAGTGTATAAAAACAAAAGCATTAACTATGTGAGTTTGGGGGGGAAGGGGAGATGGCTAGAAGCTAGAAGCGACTTGATGAAATTCCTTTAAATGGTTATTTACTTGTTATTAAGCTGAATACTCACTTGAAACACGTTAAAATAATGAAAGAACAGAGGGGAAATGTATAGAGGGAAGAAAAATTGCTATTCATTTCTTTAACGATCCATCACAAATTATTCAAATTTTTTTTTTTTTTTTTTAAAAAAATTTTAGGCTGTGAATGCTAAAAATTCATTGAACTTGATCCAAACAAACAGGATATGAATAGAAATGAGACGGAATTGAATTAAAAATACCCATCCTTATTACCATCATCTTACCACCAAAACGAATTCTATTTTTGAATATTATTTAAACATTTTTTTGTTTGTTTTTTTTTTGTTCTTGTTTTTGTTAAACTAAAAAATGAGACATAAAAGAATGAACAGATGCGAAATAAATGGACGAATATTTTAATTTTAAATCTCGGATGAAAGTATAAAACAAAGAAACCAATCATAAAAAAAAAAAACAACAAAAATAAATTAAATTGGTCAATGATTTTGAAGAACAATAATTTAAGGGTAGGTGGTGTTTTAGGTGGGTAGTTAAAGTTATCTTTGTAAATTTTTTTCATACTTATGGGACGAATTATTAATATTTCACGTAAATTTCACGTAATGACAGTTCAAAACATTTTGATTTTGATTTTATATTCAATTTCGAATTTTTGCTTTTTTAATATTTTTGTTGTTTTTTTTTTGTTTGTTAGTGGGTTGGAAAAATTGGAAAAATATAAATAAAATAATCAAAAAAAAAACTCTTTAATTTTTGATTACGAAGTAAACGTGGATTAAATATGATAATGAAAGTGAATTTAAAGTGAATTTAAATTATTGAGATTTAATGTAATTATAACGAATTGAAAAACATGATGAACATCAAACAAGAATTTTAAATTGATTTTGTATATATAAACGTGTACAAAAAATTGATGGAAAATCCAACTAGTGGTTTTTTACATGAATAAATAAAAATTATTTGAACAGATGAAAATCAATTTCAAGCAAAATTTTATCATTTAGATAGGGGATTACACATGAACTGGTGTAGGATAAAACTGCGGTATACCAATTTTATTTTGGGTAATATTTAGTAAGTAAGACCTTATGTTGCTCAGAAACTGTTTTTATTATTTGTGCAATTATTTCCCATTAAGATTTATTAAAAAATTATTCAATTAAATTTAAATTAATAAATTATGATTAAAAATTCAAAATAACTCAAAAATGGCCAGCTTGGAAAATTGGAGGTTAATGTGGCATACGTAATACTGGTATTGTAGTATAGCTGGCATCAGATTACCATAACTAAACAATTTTTTATTTTTTATAATATTAAATTATTTAACTAATGTTTTATTATTAAAAAACTTTATCAATCCAAGTATCTAATTATTATATTATTTAGTAAAACAAATTAGAGAAAGTAAAATGTTTAACGTTTTCTTGTTTAAAACCTTTTGCACGGTCAATTAATATCCTAGTTGGCCGACGAAAGGTTAATTCTGTCTTATTGATCTTCATAAAGCTATAGAGCCAATCTTTGCCAGCAGATTTAGGAAGTTATTAAAACTATTGGCTAAAGATTGCAGATCTTTTCTGGTAAGACCCCAAAAACGATCTTCCATTTCTTGTAAATATTTTGCAAGCTTTTCCTCAGTTTTGTTTTATCAAATTCTAGTCGAACAGCAAAAATTGTTTCTACAGTCTTATCATTTCACCATGCATTGTTAGGTGGTATCAGACATTTCATAAGTTTTTGCCGCTAATTGTATTCCAATTTCATTATTCCCAACAGACATCCGCACAGACAAAATTTGTATAGTTGTGAAATGTATAAAAATAGAAGGCTCCATACAATATGTATATATTGGTATATATTGGGTATATATATAACAGGAGCAAATATTTGTATTGTAAGATCTGTCAAATTAAAAATAAAAAAGGTTGAGGCGATATTTTGAAAATTTATGTTTAGTTATATTGCCTCAAACTTATGTAGTAATTCGGTGTGAAATACAAAATTAGGCCAAAAATTAGAAATTAGCTAAATCCTAAATAAAAATGTATAGCTTAAACAAAAATGTAATTTAAATATTGAAAGTAAATTTGACGATATGTATTAAAATTTGACTAAAAGCAAACATTTTTTAATTTACATATCTCCGTTGAGTAACCGTACATGTACAACTGTTAATTCTGGCTTAAAATTTTAATTTGCATACAACGGAGGCACTATGTGGAGATGAAGAAGATTGTAATTTTGTAATTTCAGAATCAATTAAAAAATTAGTCAAGATTGTCCTTGATGTGTTTTTCCTTTTGAGGTTTTTTATCTGTAAGAAGGATTTTTAGCAAATCTAGTGAATTTTTAAAGGTGGAAAAGCAAAATTTACAACAAATGAAACAATAGGAATATTTTTTCTCTGCTTGTAAATATTTTGCTTAAAAAAATAAACCTTGAATATGTGTCTGCATTGATCAATTAGAAACATTTCGAGGTAGCTAATTCAAGACATAAACCAGGGAAATTTAAAACTTTTAGGTACTTCATTTTTTGGGTAATTTTAATTGCTTTGAACAACTTTCATATTTTTTTTATTGATTTTATGATGTTTTGCTGTTATTCAGATTATTTTAATTGGTTCTTGAATTAATTACATAGTTTTCTTATATCGGTTTAGAACTTGGATATGTTTTTCTATATAAATAATTAATTTGAAAGTGAACACAAATTAGAAACTAATTAATTTTTTTATTTCTTAATCGGTAATTTTTGGCGGTAAATTTTTTTTTCACTGCTTTTTACTTTAATTCATCGAGGTGGAAAGTTGTAGCAGACATTATTAATGTATTAATGAGGTTAAAAAAATCAGAGAAATGTAAATATATAACATATAAAACTTTAAAATAGAAATTGTGTAGATTTCAAAGATTTAAATTGAATTGAAATGGTCTAAGACTAGTGATGCATACCGGTATCCAATCTACTTCCTATCCAACATTAAATCTACCTACCACTCTATTGATACTATACCTACTAAAAATCCTATTTTTCTAAATTTATTTTGGGAGCCGATTTTGCGGTTCTGTGTTCTTGTTACGAGTCACACATTGCTCAAATTGGGGTTACATAGAAAATTTTCACGCAACATCTAGTGTTAAATGATACGACAGTGGATCGAATTTTTTATTTGATGTAAATTAATATTAGATGGGTTGTCAGTTTATGAGTGAAAAATAATTTTAACAATATTTTCACAATACTTGCTTTTTAAGAAAGAAAAATTATTTCTAATCCGTTCTTTCCAAGTCTGAGTCTTCTTCATGACTTTCAGCTTAATTTTTATATTTATTCCAAAGCAAATCGTAAAACCAAAGGGGTTTAGTAAAATTTCCCTATATACTAAATACAATATCGTGGTTATCAAATTAATGTCATTTGTTTTAGAAAAAAAATGAGTTCATTTGTCTTTTGTAGATATTTTTAAAATGGCCTCATCTTCTGTACTATTTTGCGAATTCCGTTATACAGCTTGTCAGTTATTTTCAGAATAAAATTATTTATAATCGATATTATGTTCCATAATTTTTTATTTCACATGTGTATTTTTATCTCATATCACACAATCTGTCGATTACATTTTTTATACTATTTCTGTTTGATCACTATATTTTAAGACTGAATTTAATTCCTCTGGTGGTAAAGCATTGAAATTTTTTAATTAAAAAATTTCCTGGTGTCTACTGTTTCTAAAAATCTTCAGAAAGACAAAACTGATTTGTTTTTCAGCTTCAGCTCATTTGTTTTTCAGAAGAAAGTGGAATAGCCATTTCCATCTACCTGTTAAGTGTTTCTTATTAATAAACAAATCCAAAAAAATATATCTAATTAAAAGAGATTCACAATGTTGTACTGCAAGTAGAAGCTGAATAATCCTTGAGCGAATATATAAAAATTCAAATTGGAAAAATATCTTTAAACAAGACGATATCCGTTGAGAATAGTGTTCTACTATAATTAACATTTTCTTTGATTATTTTTTTTTCTTCTATTAACTAAAAATAAATAAATGTATATATATATATATATATATATATAAAACATATATTTATTTTTAGTTAATATGTCTATACTTGTATAATGTATAATTAGATACAATTTTATGGGAAAATGGCCTAAAATACACAATTTTATTTTTTGCCCTAAATATCAGACAATTAATATTTACTCAACTGTGTGCCGTAGATAGTTATTCATTTGAAGTTTTATCAGCGCAAAAATAAAATGGACACCTGAAAAAGTTTCCTCTATTTAAACGTACACAGAAACATTTAACCACACAACAATATAAATACCAATTATATATTGTAGATATTATTATATGAGAAAAAATATTCTTGTAACCTTTTTTTTTACTGATTTTTATTACCTGAGACCTTAAACCTAGTTAAACATTTTGTTGTTTTTCTAAACTGTTTCTGCACAGTTTAACAAATTTTTCTTTAATTTCCTATTTTTACTCTTTTTTTTTGTTGTAGAAGAGATGGAGTGCAAGGTGGTGGTGAGTATTAAATTTATATCTTGGTTATTTTTTTCTTCCCTTTCATTATTATAAAATATTTTATTTACAGGACCTGTAAATAAATATAGCAATTCACCTCAAAAATTTTATTTATTTATAATTTTTGTTTTTTGTTGTATCACTGTTTTTGTTTTTTTTTTTTTTACTTTTGGCATGTGGTATTTGCCTTTAATATTCCTTTAATATTATCCTATTAAAATTTCTAAAACATCAGGTTTTAATGATCTATATTGAAAAAGGACATTTGTAAATAGGAAAAGACTAAACATAAATATGGTAGTATTTTAAGGAATTGAAAAAAATAAAAATAATAAACGTTTGTATACGTTTTTTTCGTATCCATTATAAAAAAAAAAACAACAAACAAAAACAAAGTATACATTAACTTAAGTGCTTAAAACCATTAAAATTAGAGTTAGATATTGAGCAATACCTAAAAAGGCATATCACAGTTAACAGAATAAAAAAAAAATAAAATTAATAAAAATAGGATATTTAAAGGAATAAATAATAAAGAAAGTGAAAAAAAAACAAATAGCAATAAATATCCTAATTGTTAACCACAAAATTTACAGGTGAAAGAAATAAAAACAATTTACAAAAAAGATTTATGAAAATGGGTTGTTTTTAGAAAAAAAAAACAAAAATTATTAACTTAAATCGAAAGAAAATGTTTTTTTTTTTTTGTAAATATTAGCAAAAATCCTGTTAACTAATTTTGAATGGTTTTTTTTTTTTCTTTGTGGTTGTTTTATTATTAACAACATAATTTTACAGTCAGTTACAATAATAAACAGAAGATAAAAGCTTTAAATGAAAATTTTGTTTATTTTTTTTTTTTAATAAATTTTTAAATTACTTTTGGCAAAATTCAATTCTTTGCAAAACTAACTCTTCTTTATCAAACCACATTAAATTTCACGCAATACAAAAAAATGTTTGCTTTTGAATATAACAAAATATAGATATATGAATATATAAAAATAAATAAATAAAAAAGGATATTCTCAGGTGTATACAGGATATAATGTTCATTTTATATAATTTTTTGAAAAGCTATAAAAATTTTAAGTAGTTAAGAACTGAAAAAAAAAACAAAAATAAAAGCAAAAACAAAAATTATGTTTCTTATGAAATTTTCATCAAAGTATTTGAAAGATTTGAAAGATGTTTGAATTTTGAATTTTTGTGGTTTGGAGTTTTTAGAGCAATTGTTAACAAAATAATTAATATTTTGTTAGCGATTGTATACTCGCGAGATCTATCACTTCGACGGCTATTGGCATCTGGTAGTTAGGGTTCATTACTTTAAATGTTATTATTATATATTGGCTAAAATCTTGCTATATTCTTTCTATATATTATAGATACTGGCTGAAATCCTTTTATATTCATTGCGTTCATTGTCATGTTCATTAAAGATATGCTATACACCTGCCTTGTTTCTATTAATGTTATATAACCATAAAATTATTTATTCTTATCAATAATTTATCTTCTACCATACTTTGTTTAGCTTATTAATGCAAACCTAATTGTTAATATTATTGATAATTCTATGAATCATTCTATACGGAGCGTTTTGTGTATGTCGATATTTTAAATACCGTAATTCTACCACACGCTGAAGAAGAAATGTCACTGATTTGGCGATATCAGCAGACCCTAACATACAAGTTATGTCGCAAAAAACTGGTTAAAAAAAATAAAATTGTGGTTTAGAAGGGGCTTGCACAATCTCCGAAAATCCGATAGAAATTTAATGGGAAAAAGCACACTATCGATTAAATCGAAGAGAGTATTTTAATAAATCTATTTTATTACCGAAATAAAAGAAACTATTACTATTTTTTAACCTCATTAATACTTTAAAACTTTTTTTAACCTTTCTGGATACACTGGTTACTTTTCAAATAGAAATGATTCTTACGGTGGAGTTGCAATATTTGTAGAAAACTCTATAAGCAGTACTATTGTTACTGAAACAGAATTTTGTTGGACAAATTTTTTAGTAGTAATATTAGTGAAACACAATATAAATATTATAGCATGTTACAAATCACACTACACAAAAAGTGACGACTTCATCCATAAAATCGATGAAATTACTCTATTTAATAAAAATTCACTAATATTAGGAGACTTTAACATTAATTTATTAAACGAAACTAGCAAAGACGTACGTGACTATTGCAACACTCTCTTAAGTAATGGGCTCTTCATTTGCAACAAAGTGTCAGAAAAATTCGCGACAAAATTTGGTATTTCCTTGAAAACAATAATTGATCATTTGATCACCGATATGCTAAATCTACAGTACTCTTTGCATATCGCAGATACTTCCTTATCTGATCACCAAATGTTATTTGTTAGTGTTAATTTAAGTCCAATAAAAGAAACTCCATTAAATCCTAAAACAATTCTAAACTATGAACGCTTGACTAATGACCAAGTATGGAATAGTCTGATAGTCTCTTACGAAACTTTTGAAGAAGTGGTTCAAGTATTAAGTGAATCAGTTCAAAAGTACACCCGTGTTCTCTCAAGCAAAACCTTCAAAAAGAAACATGAGTGGATGAATGAGAAAATTTCACAAATGATAAAGATCCGTGACTCCTTTGGAAAATATAAAAAAAAAATATCCGCAAAATCCTCATATTGTAGACTTGTTTAATTTATACAAATGTAAAGAAAAAAGTTTAATTGTAGCAGCAAAATCAAAGTACTGTTCAGAACAACTTATGAAAGATCCCGGAAATCCAAAAAAATTGTGGGCTACCTACAAATCAATAATGCTAAATAAATCTTACCAAAACCCTAATAGTGGTATTTAAGTTGTCAACCATAACAACCATGCTGTTTCATCTCCACAGCAAATATCAGAAATCATGAATGAAACATTTAGAACGATAACAGATAGTCTGGGTATACCAACCGACAATTTAGATTACCAATATCTCAGTAGTTTTTGTCGCAATGTACATATAAACTTTGATCTAACACCAACAAACCTAGATGAGGTTAAGGCTGCGATTAACTCGCTAAAATCATCGGTTTCCACCGGGCATGATGGCATTTCGACGAAACTAATTAAAGTATTTATAGACAGGTTGGCACCGATCTTAGTCAAAAGTATCAATAAAAGTTTCGAACCTTATTGTTTTCCTAACTGTCTTAAAAAGGCAATTGTTACGCCTATTTATAAATTTGGAGACGCTACAAATGTTCTAATTATAGATCAATCTCGGTGTTGTGTGCATTTTCCAAAATATTTGAAAAAATCATAAAAGAAAGACTGACTTCTTTTTTAAAATGTAATAATATCATGCACTTAGAGCAATACGGTTTTGAAACAAATTCAAGTACAACGTTTGCATGTCTATCTTTAAATGAGTATATAACTAAAAGTACAGATAGTGGTAATAGCCTCTTGGTAAGGTAAGGTCCTGACCTCTTTAAAATATACATTGACGATCTTTTGCGGCTTAATCTCAATGGCTCTGCTTTGCTTTTTGCAGATGATGCAGTTATAAAGTACTCTTTAAGCAGTGAATGTGATTTGAAGATTGCAATGTTAGAAGACTTGGTATTAACCGAACACTTTCTTTCTAAAAAGAGACTATTATTTAACATCAAAAAAACAAAAATCCTGTTATTTGAAAATAAATTATTTTCTGATTCAACATTTCTACACAACAACTCACGTATTGATGTAGTAAAAAGTCATAACTATCTAGGTCTCGTAGTAGATTCAAAAATTAAATGGGAAGATCATATTGATCTTGTCTGCAAAAAAATTTCTCCTTATGTTTTTATTCTACGCAGACTAAAAAAATTTCTCGATAAAAACGCTTTTTATTATATACTCGTCATATATTTTGTTTGCATACTGAAATGTTGTTTATGTCAACCCTATATGGAGTGGAGCGGCAAAAATTAGTTTAAAAAAAATAGAAATACTAATGAAAAAATCTATTAAAAAAATTCATAATTACCCAATATTGCACCCAACGAGTATGATTTATTCTGACAAGTACCTTAGCTTCGATAATATATGTAAGCGTGAATTGTACATTCTGGGCTTTAAAATTATAAATAATCAAATTAAGCATTATTTCATTTTGCAAAGATATGTAGATGTGCATAATTATAACACCCGAAACAAATTCAATTTTTATCCATCACTGTTCAAAACAAACCGTCAAAAGACAAACTGTCTCTACAATTGTTTAAAAATTTTTAATGATCTACCTGGTAATATTAAGTCAATTGATAATTTCTGTCAATACAAAAAAAAAAATCGTCGAATTTCTTAATGTTTAAATGTGCAATTTATAAATATATTTGAATTAATGTAAATTTTTAATGAATTTCTAACTGATTGTATTTATTTTTATATTAAAAAAAAAAAAAAAAACGATTGTCAAACAATTGAATTTTTATATTATTAATAAATTATAAGACCAGACAGCTTCGGCTACGGTCATAAAACTCTTATGTACAATGTGTGTCAAAATTACAACTTTAAAATTGTTATTCAATTTACTTATTATATTGAATTAATTTGTAACTATTTTTGAATTATTAAAATTGTAAGTGAACACAGATAAATAAAGAAAAAAAAAAAAAAAAAAAGAGAAATTGTAAAATATGATATCAAATGTTATTAATAATTTTATTGCTTCAATGCTAAAAGGCATGACTGCCGTACTCAAAAACAAAGGTTGACAAAGGTATTTGTTTTTTTTTATATAGTTGGTGCTATAGCTGTACGTATTTTATATGAACGTCCCTTTTGCTATAGGCAATACTGTTGCTATGAGCGGTAATTTATATATATATTATACTATATACCATACTTATTTAATTTATAAAATTATTAATGACTATTCATCAACATAGTTCTGAAGCATAGACACTACCAAAAATAAAGAGCCAAAAATTCTTCGTCGAAATATATGCTTGTGTGTCTGACGAAATAATTTGAAAAAAAAAACATTAGTTTTTTAACGACATTGACTTAACCTAAAAAATAAAACTATAACATGCTACGTAAGCCATGTAATCCTGATGGAAGAAAATCTGATCCAGCTAAAAAAAAATTTTTGAATCCCACCCTAATCCGAACATTTCGTCGTGTTGAAGATAAATAATTGGTGGATATTGAAAAATTCATATTTCCAATTACAGAGAATCTGCTCGCAGCTGCAGCAAGTATAGGACAGAATTACGCCATACCCAGGACCAGACCAAAGTCTGTAGCGCTTAAAAAGACTTAGATTTTAGATTTTTAATTCATTTATTCATATTATGGTAAAATACAATACTTAAAATATACATTTACTAAATAAAAAAAATTAAAAAGAATAAATATAGGATCATTCGGATATTCATTAGAATATGTGATGAATGAAACTGCAAGCAAACTGGCATAACAATATAAAATATTGTTGGGTACATACATAGTAAAGTATAAAAATTAAAGCCAAATATGAAAAAAAACTAAAATAGCTTAAAATTAAAATTATATAATGAAAAAATAAAATTTAAAATAAAATTTAATAAAATTTAAATTAAAAAACGAGAATAAACAGAATTAAATACAAAATTATAATAAGAATAAAAAGTAAAGAAATAACTAGAAGACTGAAAGAAAATTAAAAAAATTATAGTTAGAAAAAAAGCTAAATTAAAGTTTAAACTAAATCGTATTAAAAACAGATTCAATTTGAAGGTGATCCAGTTCAAAAGACCAAAATCGAAGATTGTTGCAAAATGAAATAGGTGATCTGTCCCATCTTAAAGAATAAGGTAACATATTACAATTTTTCGGAGCTATATAATCAGAAAAGTGGCAAAAATGAAAGGTACGAGCTCTTGGAACATTTACAAGGTATAAGTTATTAATTCTAAGATGATATCTAGTTATAAATTGGTGAGCGAGATAAAGTAATTATATATCTATCTTATAATAATTCAGATTTTAAATATTTTATAAATGCAAATAAGTCGCTTCGCATGTTGAAAAAATTGTATGGTTGCCAGAAGCTTCTTCTAACACCATACCTATCCCAAAACACTTGTTTTCAAGCTTCGGCTATTTTTTAGTTGGTGATTTTGTTTTTGTAGACTTTGTCTTACTGGTGAGTTTTCGTGGGAAATTTTTTTTTCGGAAATCCTAACCCTCTTTCTGAGTTATACAGGGTGCGCTAGAGCATACGTATCAGCTTTTTAAGAAAGAAAGGAACCGTTATTTAAAAAAAAAAAAGTTATTAACTAAATCGAGGGTGCTCTATCGATGGGTGATATTTTCAACTTCCGGGAAGCACCGAAAAAATTATTTTTAAGTTCGAAATTCGTCCAAATTCCCTGAAATCGTGATTTTCAAAAGGAAAAGTATTACTATTTTATGCAAATTCGGATTCTACGTTAAAAAATAAGAAATGCATGCTCTGGACAACCCGATACGTTCGAATCTATCGAGTATCGTTTATTTTACGTTTCTGTCACCAACAACTTTTACAAATTTAAACTTAAGATAAAATAAAAATTTAATTAGGAAAATTTTCTTCACAATAATGTAAAATAATAATAACATAATAAGCACATTCACACACATACAATTTAACATTTTATATTTCATAACTAAAATGATTACATTAAAAATTCTTCTTGTAAACCATAACTGTAAATCAATTTAAATAAAATTTTGTATAGGTACCTGAATACTATAATATAAAAAAAGACGCAAATAGAAAAAGACGGTGAAATTGATTAGCAGGTGTGTTAGTAAAATAATTATAATAATGATTTAAAGAATTGAAAAAAACAGAAACGAAGTTAAAATAGGTGAAATTATTTTGAAGGAATTTTTAATTTTTTTTATACTTATTAAACATTTCCAAGAAAATAAGTTCTTCCGATCAGTTAATTATGAAAATAAAATAAATAATTAATAAAATCTTGTAATGGTGAATTAAATTAATATAAAACAAATTTATAGGGTATGCTATTATATCTTTTTCTTCTTTAATTAGGCATTTAGTGCCGGTTTTTTTTCAATATATTTCACATTCAATTTTGTTCGTTCAGTTTTCATACCATTTTGCGGAGATCTTCCTAGTAGGCATTTGATATTGATTCCATCACTCATTAATACCTTCTGCCATGATATATGATATATATAATCACTTTGAATAGTACAAAATAATACACTTTAAAAATAATACAATCCTGACCATAGTCTTTGTACTACAGAAAGAGACTATACTGTTTCAGAGATTAATTCGAACCATAAATTACGATGAAAACCATGGGATGGTTTATTCTGGATCAAAACATTTTGAAGTTACTTATATATACATCAAAATGTGAAATTATATTAATCCGAGTCACATCGGGGTCGCCAATGATAAAGTTAAAATAAGAGCATAGTATAGTTGTCCAAAGTCGAATCAGTATAGTTGTCTAAGATCAAATGTATAGATCAAAGTCTGTATAGTATAGTTGTCCAAAATCGAATGGACTATATCACAAATTTATGAAACATTTTTTTTCTTAAACTGATTTCGAGGTGATCAGCGATGGTTGACCAGTATGAGAAATTATTTATAAATAAGTATTTAATTTTGTTTTCAGGTTGCAAACATATTTGAAATTTATTTATTTTCAATGTTGTTAACTCATTCTCAGCCTGGATTACTCAAAAATACAGTGATGCAATATTAAAGTTCTCAAGAACAAAATTAAACTATACGAAAGCAATATCATTATGTCCAAAATTTTCATATTACTCTTACAAAATATGCATACCTACATTTTAACCCTTTCACAACCAAGAAAAAATCTTCACTTCGATTAGAATCAATTTTGTACAAACAAAATACGTTGCATGGATTACTGAATAATTTTTTTTATACAATTAAATATTGCAAAAAAATATTGCATTGATTTCAAAGTTTTAATACTAATGAAAAGAAAAATATTGCATTGAACTTTTTTATGTACTGAATTTATTAATTGCAATAAATTTCTTTATTGCATTGAATTTTTAATTTTCAATGATAATTCTTAGATATTTAAAAAAAACACACAATGTGAAAATGATCGTAATAAGGAAATATGAAGAAATCAATGCATTAAAAAAATGTAATGCATTAAAAAATGTAATGCATTTAAAAAAATATAATGCATTAAAAAAATTTAATGCATTAAAAAATGTATTGCATTAAAAAAATTCAATGTATTCCTTGTTTTTATATTAATAATTTAAAAAAAATGCAATATTTTTTTTAGTATTAAATATTTTAATCAATGCAGTGAAAATTGTGCTCAAGTTTGGCACTGAGAGCTAAAATTTTAATTTCTTTTAAGTTCTCAAACTTTTGCATAGTTTAAAAACACAAGTAAATTCGTACACACATAAGAAGTTATAGAATGCATTATTTATCATTAAAAATGAGAAATTCAATGCTAATACTAATGCTAATGTTTCAATTATAATGCAAATTTAATGCTAATGCTTAAACGCTTATATCTGCTCTGTGAAATAATGAAAAAAACCTACTTATGTCAAAACACTATTTGCAATATACATATAGCCTTAAATAAGATTCTAGTTTCCTAGGCATTTCAAATAAATAATTAAATATAAATATCATTAACCATAACACCGCCTTTCTTTCTAAATTAAATTAAATAAAGATTACAATCGAATATGTGATGAGAGTATATTTTACTAAATTTTATATTTTTGACTCTAACTTTAACTAAATTAAAATTCCCATTAATATACAATTTTCTAAATTTCAAATTTAGATCGCAATAATATTATGTACAGACAAATTCTATATAAAAATACATAATTTTGCTCAAGAATGTAACGGAAATTTAAATTTAATTTTAAAATTAAATGTTGTTTTTTAATTTGTTATTTGATTGTAATTAAATGTACAGAGTGTTTCATTAAATATTAAATTTAGTATAATTTAAGTAAACAAAAAAATAATTATATAAAACATGATGGTGTATTCTCAGATTGATTTAAATTGCTACAACCCTTTAAAAAATTATCCACATTTATTTTTAACAGGTTTACTTTGGCTTATTGTGATATTTTAATCATATTTTGAATAGTTATGCGTTGTATTATCTTTAATTAATGATTTTTAAGTGCACAAATATCAACATTTTAAAAGCAACATATTTCTTTTAAGAGTGCTTCCGACTTATCAAAAACAATTTGTCGAAAAACCTATTTCATAACAATTAACATAATCGTTCACAGCTTCTCGTTCAACTTTTTTTACTGTAAAGTAATATCCATTATACTTTTTCATTTTGTTGTTTATTATTGCAGGTGTATTTCCTTTTTACAGGCCTATAGGTCTTGTAGGTCTACAAACGATATTATTGCGATAATACCAAATTCCAAATCAGGTGATATGTATACCAGGAGGGAAGATATTTATATCTTTCTCGAGCTATGGCATCACATTCAAAAGTAAAGTGAGAGGAAGATTTTTCTTCCTATATGAGCTGAATCTTCACTTGGTTGTGTTGGACTTAACAGTATTGAATAGATGTTTGTTAAATGTACCATGTCCTGTTATAAAGCATGTAAAATTCTGAAATTGGATCTGATCTCTCTGCTTACTTTCTTTAACCGGTTAATATTAAATTCTAAAATTGATTCAACATAAGATCATTGGAATATATACACATAGATAAAATTTTAGTTGTGTAAGAGAAGAAAAAATAATATTTTGTATGGAGGTGACAACGAATTTGTTGTCATTCTCAATTTAACAAAAACTGTCACTATCCTAAGTAACAAAAATTTTACAAAAATTTTTCTGTCACTATCACTTTACAAAATACCATCCCTGGTTAATAATCAGATGATATAACTGATTGGTGCAAGGGTTTCAAGATTACACATGAATAAAATAATTAAAAAATCTCGAAATTAAACCATGGTTAACCTAGGTTAAAATCGATTATAAGAAGTGGTTTTTTTTTATAACAGAAAATGAAAAGAAAGAACTGAAAAGAAATCAAAATTTTAGTAATTTGAATTTAAACACAATTTTCACCTCATTGATTTAGCGCATTGATTTTAAAATATTTAATACTACTAAAAAAAAATATTGCATTGGTTTTAAATTTTTAATGTTAATAAAAACAAAGAATGCATTAAATATTTTTAATACATTATATTTTTAATGCATTACATTTTTTAATGCATTACATTTTTTTATTGCATTAGATTTTTTAATGCATTACATTTTTTATTGCATTACATTTTTTAATGCATCCCATTTTTGTAATGCTTTGGATATTTTGAATGCATTTAATTTCTCATATTTCATTATTACGATCATTTTAACACTTTTTTTGTAAATAACCAAGCTATCATTGAAAATAAGAATACAATTAAGAAATTTAATGCAATATATTTTTTAATATAACAATTTTTCTTCTTAATCAGTGGGAGGAGCAAACCAAAAATGTAAGAATTATATCGATATTCCGATTTATAGGTTTATAGGTCTACGCTTTTCTCAACCACGTTCATAATTCGGCTTGCCATAGTCTATGTTTCGGAAGTAAAAATGGACAAAACTGTTTTTGTTTTTCTTCGAACACACCCTGTATATCTTATTTATTTTGTATTCACGTGTTCTTATATCGGAAATTGAAATTCTATGACTATGTATGATGGCATAAATAAAATTAAAATAAAAAATGTTTTTATAATATCATCATGTGTGCTCTCATTCTATAACAAAAAAACAAAAAAAAATATCCCTTTTATTAAAAGAAAATATAAATTTTGTATCCAATTTCAGTTCCAATTTAATTTCATCAAATTTGTTTTTTGTTTTTATTATTTTAATTTTCCTTCTAGCTCCATTTAATTTTTTTCATTTTTTATTTTTCTATATTTTTTTTCTTTTTTTTATAAAAACTCATTAAATTGAGAAGTCTCATATGTTCAGTCATTGCTTATTTTTCTTTGCGTTTTTCTTTTTCTTCGTTTTTAGTTGTTTTTTTTTTTGTATTTTATTGAGATCATAAATGTTTTCTCAATTATTATTAAAAGCGTATCCATATCTATACGGTATTCAAAATAATAAGGAATAAAAGAATTTGATGGTAGGTACATAACCTAACCAAAATAAAAAAAAGAAAAAAGGGAAATTACGAGGACAATAGCAGCTGTTGAATTTGGCTTGTAATAATCTTCAACATCATAGTCATCATCATTTACAAATATTATATTCAATAAGGATTTATTATTATTATTATTATTTTTCATATATTTTTGTACTCCTTTTTTCATAATATGTTAACGTACATACATAGAAAATGTTTATATATGTATGTGTGTATATGGAGCATAGAAGTTTGTATTGATTTTTAATAAAAAAAAATATATTTATAAAAATATTGATTCTATTAACTATGAGGCATGAATATGTACTAATGTAGGTCTGATTTATTTTATATGAAATCGAAATATCAATGAAACTGCATTGGTTAATATTGAAGCTTCCAAAATGCCTTCAAGGTTCGAATTGTCGATTAGAACAGTCCACTATTAATCGCTATAAAAGTTGTTAGCGTTAGTTAAATTAAAATTGAAATAAGTTCGAATACGGTAATAAAATATTTAAAATATATATATATATATATATATATATATGTATGTATATTATACCGTAATATCTTATATACAAGTCAATATTTATATTCGTGGCTATCTATCTACGTACCTCTCTACCAATATAAGTCATACAATGAAGAATATATCAAAGTTTATATCCAGTTTTAGATAAATATGTAGGTTAAATATTCACAGTTATTTTATCACCCAGATGAAAATGTTTGTCTTGTTAATGGCATAAGGGTTAAACAAATCATTATTTTATGATATATCTTGTTTGTAAGTTCTACTCAAGGTTAATTAGAAGACTGAAATGAACTAAACGTTTACAAGTAACATATTATTGAATTTATAATTGATAAATTTAACTTTTTACTCGTACTTGAGACATTCGTGCTTAATCCGACTGTTTTGTAACATTTAAAGTATTTATCCAGAGTTTTCATCTTCAAAGTGAGATTAAAAAAAAGCTATTCTAAAAATTTAGTTAATCTATTGTTGAAGTTGAAGAACTCATATTTAACATTAAATAATAATGTAGCTGGCTTGTCTAGTTTCTATAGCACAATTTTTTTTACTTCTTTGGCTATATGAAATAATAGAGTCTGTATATATATTTGTAGAGTACATTATATAATATAATAGAGCTTATGGATCTGCGATTTACGACCCTTAATATTACAACAAAAAATCAAATTTAGATGAAGACTCCAAAATTTGTATGCAATTGAAAATTTTATTGAAATTTTATTTTAAAATAAAATTTACCGGTTTCATTACTAGCGTTAAGTAGCATGCAGACAATCATTTCATTTATCATTACAATTTTTCATCATTTGCCCTACTGTCATTTAAACTGACATCCCACACACTATAAAAAAAAAAATTGTCGATTTTCAAAAAATTTTGTTGCTTGAATTTGAATTTTGTTGTTGTTTTTCTTACTATTCTAATTCTAAAAAACTGTCAGTCCAAATCAAAATTTTTTGATATTTCATTTAAACTGTAATTCCATCGTTTAACACAATTACACGATCATTTTAAATGACAGTCGCGACTGAAATGATAGTCTGCGTGCTACTTTATATTAAACTGTGTAAACTACTCATGCGTAGAATCTTAAATGAACACTCATTTTATGCTCATGAGCAAAACATAACCTAAAAACATTTTTTAGTTTGACTTATTCTATTTTGACGTTAGTTTGTTTTTGTTTTGGAAATTTCTTTATCAAAAAATAAGTTTTCTTTTGTTTGTTCTGGTGTTGTCTAGTTTATTTATTAAATTTATTTTTATATGTAATTAATTTTAAAATAAAATTGTTACTTATCAGATTTAGATAATTTTTTTGTTTATTTGATAGAATGTCAATATTAAACTTCAAATTATAAATATGACATTTAATAATTATTCAGCAAATAAAATTGTATTCAACACCTAGCGGAAAGTAGATCGTTACTAACCTTTGTTTCTACACAATCAACAAGAGGTAGTATAGCTGTGTTCAAAAATGTGCAAAAATGGTTAATTTACATAGCATAATTGAACGCTACTATTGACTAAATTGGGATTTTATTCTATTTATTATTTAATATTTTTATTTTTGATGCCTTTAATTCATTATATGCTGTATATGTATGCTGAGGAGCTGCCATTCTTCAGCCCGTTGCCAAAAGGTGAAGTTTATTACGAGTGAGGCTTTTTCATTCACAGAGTAAATGGTTGTTTTTGTTTTATATAGTTGTTTACTTCAAATCTTCCCCTACCTCATAGATTCTATATATAATACATACTTAATTGGAGTATGCATAAAATAGTTATGCAACATATTAAAAAATTGTTATGTGTACAAGTCTTTAATCTGCAATCTAATATTATTGTTATTGTATCAAATTTACATAAACCATATTCTATAACATTTCTATATACAATTTTCCCGATACAACAATAGCAGGATCAATAATTGAATTAATCGTGATTACACAATGTTAACAAATCCTTGAATGTAAACAAACTTCCCAAAATATTGATCAAAAAGCCATTTTTAATACATTTTCCATGCGATACTATTTTTGTTTAATCGCTTTTGTATAAATTCGTTACAAAATTGCTAATTAAAATTTTTATAAATTTTGTTGTAAATTTTACATAAATAATACCACAATAGAATTATGAATAACAACAACAATGTTGTTATACCCTTTTAGAAATCCATTTTAATTTTTGATATTGAAAAAAAATATAATTTTTTTGCGAGAGGAAAATGGAAATTAAAATTTAATTTTCATAAAAATAAATGTAATTTAATACCTGATCCGACATAAAAATGTTAATAAAAATAATAAAATAAAAAAAATGTTTTATTTTTTGAAAATTAAATTATTTTTATATCGAACATGAGTAGAGGAGCTTTATTAATGCTAATAATTCAATTTTACAATTATTTACATATTCATAATATTTATGTAATACACCTACAAGGTATATAAAAAATTTTAATGTGGGAAATCAAGTTATTGATATTCAACAGGATAAATTCTTGAAAATATTTTTTTTTATATTGCTGATATTAATTAAATGTTAAATTTGTAATAAATATAAATAGATTAAAAGCATTAGCTTCCAAAGCTATCCATTTGCCGTATTTATAGCGTAATAACAGACTGTCAATGACTGTACCAGTCTATAGTTCTTAAAAAGGATGACGTATTTGCTTATTTTTTTAAAGAGTAGCTGAAAACAAATTTGCAGGGATGTAGCACTAACTATGCAGGTTCCAGGAGTTGAATGACAGCTACCCAAACCAGTACACATTTTTCGAAAAACGATGAAAGATATGTTTGTTAATTTTTAGGAGAAAACATTAATAAATACCCATTTTCAGGTCTGGAACGCCTTCGGGTTTTGAAATATTCTTGGCAAGTGCTGGGACCTTGTAAGGGAGCTCCCAAAGCCGGTCAGAAATTTGGAAAGTAATATAGTCTATAATTATCTACTCAATTTCAATAATATACAACGAAAATTTCATTATAACAAACGGACTGACATAAAATATTTCATTTTATTATATATATATATATGTATATATAGGTTAAAGTCATGGTCAGACACTAAATATCATTTTACATCATGTTATTCCACAAAAATCAGAGATCTAATTGTGGAAAAAGGTAAATAACGAAAAAAAATTACGGTAAATAGAAATAGGATTCTGGGTTCACTTAGGAGTGATAAAGTTATTTACAATCGCTTAAGGAATCACCGATAAAGCAGCGTATTAGAAACATAAAAAATGATTCTATCGGTAAATTTCAAATACTAATCCAGATTACCAGATAAATAAATAAATAGACCCATCATTGCTACAGTACAAAATGGTTGTTGGATCGGTCACCCAATAGAAAAAACTAGAAAAATTGTTACTATTCATTTGATAGAAGTTTTTAAATAAGATTTTGCTTTTGATAAAATATATGAAATGGAAATTATTATTTTCATCAAATCATTCTAAGAAAAACAAAGCAAAAATGCAGAAGCGTCCTAAGCGTCAAGACAAGTACCAGGTTGGGATCTCAAATATAGTCGAAATTCTTAAAGAACAATCAGATTTGACTTGGATAAAGTTACAACGCATATTTAATGCATGTTTTCAACTCACATATTATGTTTCGAGACACTAGAAAATTTCTGAACCATAGTAATACCAAAGTAAGAAAAACTGCCTTATGAGTTATCAAAAATCCCATATCAATCATACGCACCGTGACTTAAACTGATAAAAATAAGAATAGAGCAAAATGGTATAAAATGGATGGTACATGGTATAAAATTAATGGTACATAGTACGAGTATTGACTACTTAAGTTCATGAATGTGAACTATACTTGATAAATGCGTACTTCTTGGTATAAATATAATGGCAGATTAATATTAGAGATTGATTTAAGTTAATCGTAGGTGATGTGCCATTCATTACAAAACTCTTGATGTCTAGTTTCGATATTCATGGAAATTATTATATCAATTTTTTATATCAAAAATTGCTTTCTGCGCTCAAAGATAGGCAGTAGGTATCAGAATGATGATGGTTACTCCACGAAATTATTGTGTTGATAGCACTACTCATCCACGGAAACTATTTTTATAAAAAAATTCCTGAACACCTAATGTGAAAAAAAGTAAGAAAATTATGTTATTGGTCGATCTAACACAGATTGGTTATGAGTGCACAACAGATGGGTGAAAATTTATGGGTTCGATTCTAACAATACCAAAAGGACAACACTACCACATTTTCGCCGAAGAACAAAAGAGGCATCAAGTGGTCACCCCTATAAAGTTCCTAAATGGCTCAAAACTGGCTACGGAAATTTGTTTGTAGTCAAATTTTTTCGAATGTGGATCCATATTCCAACAAACGTCTTTCCCCAATGCAAAAATATACCTACTTACAATCTATGAAATTTCATTTCTCATGAAAAACTCATGAAATGGACATTTTTATTTTCCCAATCAGCCCAAGCTGTTTCATTCGTGTATAAAGATATAGTTTGGAATCAAATGTTTGGCTTAACTTATAACAACAAAAAATCTTTTGAAAAATAAAAAATCAAATAAAATGAAAATATGATAGTGATAATTTACAATTTTTTTTCTTTCCATAAAAATTCAACAGAAAAAATCTATTGTATGCGATTGTGTATTCCAATCTCTGTTTAAAAACAGTTAGGGTGTTCATCCCATAGACTTGGAATTATATATAAAAAAAAATATACCTACCGTCTTTTATTTGAAATTATTATCTGTTTATTTTAAACTTTTTTTTTAAATTTTGTATTTAACTAAATAAAAAAATTAATTAAAAACTTTCATTCATTGGGTCAGCTGATTTTGGAAATGTAAACATATCAGTATTCACTATAGTAAATTTTTCTCAGTAAATTCCATTTCGCCACGATTCCATTTCTGGTAAATTTTTTCAATTATCAGTTTACTGATAACTAATAACCACGATTGATCAGAATCCAGACTATACATACATTATTAATTATTTTTATTACTTTTAAGCTACAGGTTTGTATTAATTTATTGATGCAATCAAAATAACTTATATATGTACATATTTATCTATTTTTAATTCAATAAAACCGGTTTTATTTTTTTATTTACTCAGAGGTTCATATAATAATAACTTACCTTATAGATAGGTACATATATATATATATACATATATATTTAATTTCATAATAACAACTTTTATAAAATCGGTTTACTACTTTCAGTTTTAATGATGAGATTGTCAACTTATATAACTAGAAGAAACCCCCGGGTACATACCCGGCTGAGCAAAAGAAAGGAATTTTTCTGTGAAACGGGATATCTAACAACAATATATTTATATAGTAATATTAATAGCAAACCACAAAAAAATAAAAAATGTTCAAAATTTTAAGTTAATATTAGTTTTAAAATAAAATAAAAAAAATATCAGAAAAAATATCTAAAACCACCGAAACCCTTTACCATAAGTGATATTATTAACCGATTAATTGATTGTTCGCGTTAATTGGGAAAACGTGTGTTGGAATGTTATTAAAAAATAGTTTCCGATAATTTTATTAAACCACTAATCATACCTATGGGTTAGTACCGTTTCCAAATTATTATGTGTGAGTTTTAAAATTCATCATATAGGAAACAAATGGATAAAATGAAGTATTCTAGACCTGGTGTGCAACATTGTCATATTGTCAACCTTATGGTATGCAACATTGCCAGTTGTTTCCTACTGTCTTGCTCCTGCTAGAATTTTAATTTTTAGATCAGTGGATTGTGTAGAGCTGACCATGGGTCAAGTTAGTTAGGTTGATGGATATAAATTCCGACTTTCTGAAATGTTTGACCTTGTGATTTATTGATTGATATTCTATATGTAAGGCTTACTGGAAATTGATGTCTAATAAATTCTTATAAAATAATTTTCATTCTATATCTGATATTTTTATTTTATTTTATAGATAAAAGAATTAGTTTTATAAAGATTAACTTTGAGCAATTTTTATTTTTTTGTGGTTTGCTATTAATATTATTATTCTATACATTGTTTTCAGACACTTTAAACATGTCAAATGTTTAAAATTTTCTTGACTTGACTATTCAGGTGGTCAAATTAAAAAAGATATACCTACAAAATGTTTGTACAAAAAGATTCGGAACAAAACAGATAAATTTAGAACTATTTTAAACAATCTACTCAGCAACGAACAGAGCAGTTTTGGGCAAAAAATTTAAATTAACGGACACTACTGAACACAACAAATTTTTTTACTCTAGATCGTTCTAGATCATTCTTGAAAAGTTTATTGAATAAACCTAATATTTTACTGAAATATTAACAATTTAGCGAATGAATATATATTATTTTTTTTATAGAGGTACCTTAAATTTTAGTTTGGTATTTGCCAAAAGATGGATTTTTATGTAGATTTTAATAAATATTATAGTTTTGTTCTTATAAAAAAATTATTGTCACAAAATAATTGTTTCCAAAAAATTCAATCATTCCATTTCCGAGGTACTTCAAATTACTTCGAAATAATTTTAAATTGAAAAAGGAATACAACTAATGAATTCATACAGATATACCTCAGATTTGCTATACGGTTTAATGGAAAATCAACTTCATTATGAATTGTATCTATCATTTCAATTTATCCTTGGTAGGTAAATACTATATTTTATTTTTATACTATTTCTTGTATGTACTTTAAATTGTAGTTTGATTATTGGCCGTCAGATGGTTTTTTATGTAGATTTTAATAAATATATAATTTTGCTCCTAGTTTTTGTTTAAATAAATTGTCAGTTTTATCATAAAGTTATAATAATATATATATAAATGTATGTATGTAAGATATTTTAATAACTTTTTAAATTTAAAAAATAAAAATTTTAGTCATAAATTAAGATATGTTTCTTTTTTATTAAAATTAAATATTATAAAATCTGTAAAATAAATTTGAACAATAAAATTTTAACATAGGTTCGCTATACATAACATTTCACCAATATACTAATAAGACTTCCTAACCAAAATACAGTACAAATTATATTATATTTATTGTACCCAATTTTAGCTGTTTGAGCATACATATATAGATAGGATACATGTTAATTGGTATAATATATTATATTATATGCAAACATCTACTTATATGCTTAGATTTATTTTAAACTTAAAGGTTTCGTATTTGGTTGAAATAATAATTAAAAATTACTTTTTTTTTATTAAAAAAATCTTGTTTTTTGTTATTAATTATATTATATTATAAAAATTATTATTATAATACATAATAATAAAAAAAATATTTGTTTAATAAAAAAAAAATTTTGAATTAATAGAGAAACGATCTCACAAAAATTTGTGATATTAAAACCTATATTAATAATATTATCCTACAAATTAATTTTTTTTCCTACTAAAAGTATGACCGTTCCCGTACGCACATCTTGTAAAAACTTATCCAAGTTTTTCCAAGTTTTTACCAGAAGTCGTTCCTGTACTGAGAGTTTTTTCTAAAAACGAGAGAAAACATATGTTTTCAACTTCGTTCAACAAAGTTCAACAACATTCTCTCGAATAAGTTTTTGCAAGTAAAATTTTATCTTGTAAAAACTTATACTTTAAATTTTTGTTGTTGTTGTATTTTTTAGGTTATGTTTTTATTTACTTTTGTAATTTCTCATATGTGTCTGTTATGCAAAATTTTGTTTTTTAAATGAAATTTATTAAAAAAAATGAAAAATATAATTTAGTGGAGGATAAATTTCATAATTCTTTATTATTGTAATATATGTACATATAATTTAATTTAATAATACGGATACACTTGATAAGGATAAATCGTCAGCTAAGTCTCTATAACAGCAAGCTTCATGACCCGCAAACCATAAAAATACAGCTATATGTTTTTCTGAGCTACATTTTTTATCTGCACGTAGGTTTGCAAAACTTTCAAATGTTTGCAGTTCTTCATATAAATATTTGAAAACATTTTTGCTTACACGAAAATGTCTTACAAATTCCTCTTCACAATAACCTGGAACTATTTCTTCCAAATAGTTTCGAATGCAATGTCTTTTGTTTTTATGTAAAAAGTTTTCCAACAGCACTTGCTTTAGAATTACATTCCTTAACTCTTCAGTTTCGCTTTCACTAAAAAAATGTAATAAAAATTTAATCCGAATCGCTACTTAGTAATATATATTTTTTATATCTTCCGCTGCCATTTCGTTTAAATTTAATTACAATTACAACTGTTTGACAGCTGCAAGTTTTTACAAGAATTGCGTTCCAGTACTTTTACTTGCAGATGAGAGTTTTTTTAACTCTTTTTTCTTTTTTCTTTTTTTTTCTCTCATTTGCAAGTTTTTACCAGAAAAGTACGGGAACGGTCCTAGTGCAAAAAACCAAATCTGATAAAGAAAAAAAAATAAAAAGAATTTGACTCAAAAGAGAATCGACAAAAAAAATTGATTGAATAAAAAAAAACGAAGCACACGAAAACCCACGAAAAGTTTGCCTTCAAAATCGTGTTCTTGTGTATTATTATCTATATTATAATACACAAGAACACGATTTTAAAATAAAAATTGATTCCGATCGCCACAGCCTGCATCATCGCCGATTGATTGAATGAAAAAAGAAAACGAAGCACACGAAAAACCACGAAAAGTGTGCCTTCACTAATCGTGCTCTTGTGTATTATAATATAGATATAATATGTACTCGTTATGACTAACAATCACAATGTCTGGGGTTCAAATCTCACTCAGTGCATGAATGGGTAATGATTTATAAAATTATGCTTGAGAACATAATTTGGCAATAAATTAGAGAAATAAATAAAACTATGCTTTTTGGGAAAGGTTTATACTTCCAGACAATAGCAATCGTTTTCCATATTTAATTAGTTGGAATATAGTAGAAAACTAATAAATTATAAATATCCGTAAAACATTACTTATTCCACTGGAGTACCATATTAATGTGCGAAAAGTTATATTTAAGCTACTTAAATGAATTTAATTTAATTTAATTTTATTATTTCGACTGCATATAAATTTAAACCCAAATTTGTACATTACAGCAATGTACAAATGTAAAAGCAACCCTTTTCTTGGCAGAATGTAGGTCATCTGCTTATTTTACATTTTAATTCTAATAAAAATTAAATATAGACATACTGAAAACATAAAAAAAGATAAGCGCAAGCTGAGTTTCACATTTTATCAATATTTTACAATCACTATGTGACAGATTATAATATATGCATTTTATTACAAACTTGAAATTTAGAAAGCTAAACAAAATGTTGGCACCCTTGCAATCACAAAAACATATTTGATAAAAATTTCGACACTTCAATTAAAACTGAATTTAATAAATATACTCTTTACTAATTAAAAATTCAAAATGAATTTCTTTACAATATAATTTCTTACAAAATACGTGTTCTCTATTTAAAATATATTAAACTAAATTTACACATGCATTTTTACTTGTAAAGAAATTTTATATGAAATATTCAACAAACAAAAAATAATTTTTAAAATTTAATTCACTTTACACTTTGAACTTTTTGTTTTTCATAGTTTGTTCTCTATAGTACCTAAGTTAGGTTATAAAAATGAATTCTTTAAACTATGTAGTATAATTTTTGCCTTTATCAAGCAAACACAAACAAAAAGGAAAACTTATCTTCCCTATTTAATACAAAAAAAAAAAATTCTATCAAAAATGTAAAAAACGTTTTTTTTTTGTTTTTGTTATTTTTATTTTTTTCAAATAAAATGATAAAAAGAATCACTTCTCAAAGAAAATTCAACCAATTCAAAATTTATGTATGTCTCTTTTATATATTCTGTCACATTATAGTTGAAATTTTTGATAACTGACTTCTTAAAAAAATATTTTGAAGCTTTAAAAGCACAATATGCAATGGAAAAGATTTCACAAAACTGAAATTTAATAATTTAAATAATATGAAAAATTTTCCACATTTTCTTTTTTCTTATTCAATTACAAGGATATTCTATTTTACTATGTATATACATATATATATTTTGTAAAAGATATATTCAAAAGGAAACAGAAAAAAAAGAAATAAGAAGACGAAAAGTAAAGTAAAGATAAAAAATAAAAATATTCTCAGACAGGTAACAACAGTGGGTTTATTCAGGTGAAAATAAAACGCATTCAAAAAATGTTTTATTTATTTACGAAAAATTTATTTTTAACATAAGGTGATCTCAGAGGAAAATATTTAATTTTTGATTAAGTATATATATACATAAATGTATTATATATATATAGATACAAATTGACAAAATAAATAAAATATAGTATCAGACAAAATTTTAAGTACATTAAAATTATAATTAACTAGTGCTAATCTAGTAAATTTTGAGTGTAGTTTAAAAAAGTATACATCAGCATATACTTTTGATGCTACAGTCAGTCCTACTTCAGACATGAGTGTTTAAAAGTATATAACTACAATAAAAATAAATTTAGAACTTTACTTTATAAGAAGTTTGTTTAACTTAAATAAGACCTTCAACTAATTTACAGAAGAAATTGACATCAAAACAATAATAGCCTTCATCAAGAAAGCTATAACTCTAAGATAATCTACGGGGAAGTAGAATAGATCTTAAAAGATCGTGCTTATATATATATATATATTTTTTTTTTTTATTTAATAACATTTTCGCGTTTAATTAAGTACGGTACTACAATTTTACCTATTTTATCAATTTTATCTACTTATTAAATGTGGCAAACTACTGATATTGTCAGGAACTAAGTCTTCTTAAATAGAATAGTTTCATTTTATTTAATTTGTTACCAGATTATACTCTCTATTATTTTTTGTCATTTATTTTGTACCAATGACAATGGGTACTGGACAAGTTCGAAAAATCCATAAACCATTTTTCTTTGCTTCATCGGGATTCGAGCTTTAGACCTTTCGGTTGACAGGTGCTTTACCTACTACGCCACTCAGTGTATTTATATAGAACTCCCCATTATAAAAAAAAAAAAAAATTGGAAGAAAAGGGGTATATTGTACCAAAAGTTATCTTCTTCAATCTAACAGTGATGTTTCTTCATCTCTTAATTATGTAATATGTCTCACACATTACTAATTATTAACTTAGTAACTTAAACACTAACAACAATGTAAAGCAAAGTAAATGTGTATCTCATCATAATGTATCAATATTTCTCAAACTACCTAATTCCATAATATATTAAAAAAAAAATGATTTATTCTCTCAATTTTTATTTTGTCATTCATAATGAACCGTTTTTTTCATTATTATTTTTTCATATAATTGTGTTAGTTAATATTCTTTGCTGTACATTTTTACAAAACACATGAATACGAATACATATATGAATATTTATATTGAATAAAGAATTTGGTTTCTATGAATATGCATGCTTAATAATTGGTAACTAAGGCTTCAGACAGCAAAACAAAATTAGTATACAGATGTATAAAGAATTTGGTTTCTACAAATATACAGGCATAGTAATTGGTAACTAAAGCTTCAGGCAGCAAAACAAAATTAGTATTATAATTGCATAAGGAACTTGGTGTCTACAAATATACATGCATAATAACTGGTAACTAAGGCTTCAGACAGCAAAATAAAATTAATATACAAATGTATAAAGAATTTCGCTTCTCCAAATATAAATGCATAATTATTGATAGCTTTGGCTTCAGACAGCAAAACAAAATTAGTATACAATTGTATAAAGAATTTAACTTCTACAAATATGCATGTATTATAATTGGTAACTAAGGCTTCAGACAGGTAAACAAAATTAGTTTACAATTGTATAAAGAATTTCGTTTCTACAAAAATAAAAAACTTAATGTGAGAGCAAATTGAGAACACAATTTGTTTGCTGGAAGTAAAATATCAAAGCTATAATCAAAATGGGTCTGCCTCGAAAGCTGACTTTTCCAAATCCCAATTTTTCAAAAGCCCGTTTTTTAAGATCCCACTTTTTTAGTTCTTTTTTTTCCTTTTTAGTATCCAACTGCGGCTATACATAAAATAAATATTCTGGAAAAGGTAGATATTCACTTTGTTGGATCCAACAGTGACTATACATACAATAAATTAAAATAAATATTCTGGAAAAGGTAGATATTCACTTTTTTGAGTCCAACAGCGGCCATACATACAATAAATTAAAATAAATATTTCTGGTATAAATACACTTAAAGCGGGGTTTTTTAAGAAAAACGAACTGGTCAACTCAACTTTTTTTTTTATTTTTAAAACGAAACTCATAAATAATTTCGTAATTAAAAAAATCTCATATTTCAATATTAAGCTCCTGTTTTTGTTTTTATAACAAATAGGATTTTAAAAAAAAAATCCCAGACGTATATTGTACAAAATTAAAGCATCTCTTTTTAAATATGTAATTATTATTATTAATACTCACGAAGGAGGTCGGTCCAACGAAGAAAATTATAAAAGAAGTGTTGTAACAGATTTTGAACTTACCTGAAAAAAATTTAAAAATAATTATAATTAATAAAATGTAAAATATAAATATTAATAATAAATTTTCAAATATAAATTTAATCAAAATAATTAAAATTGAAATAAATAGTTAATAATTCAATTGGGGCCAAAATCAGTACCATAACTGTCTTAGTAGAATTTAAGCCATTATATGGACTCATATTATGAACTTAAAATATTTCAGATATTTTATTTTTCTTTGACAGTTACCAGCTCAAAGTAACAAAATTTAAATTCATAATTAAAGGTATTGATGCTCTTTAGTGCTTTAATTTCTGTATCGAATATAGAAATTTCTTCAATCATATATAAAATAAAAACGGTGCTTATGAACTAAGCTTTTAAAGACTTATTTTACTAAATACAGTTTAAAAAGCTAGAATAGTATCAAAATTCGAAGATAGACCATACATTTTTCCTTTACAAGCCGAAAAAATATGTTAGTAGTACACTAAATACAGCATACGCATACATACTAGTACCAAATATACTGGGTGTGCCAGCGCATGCGTATCAGCTTTTTAAGAGGAACTGTTATTTTAAAATTGAAAAAAAGTTATTAACTAAATTACGGGTGCTCTATCGATTGGTGATATTTTCAACTTCCAAGAAGGATCGGAAAAGGGTTTTTAGAGCTCAAAATCGTCATATTTGGCCGAAATCGAGATTTTCAATATTCAAGTACTTTTTTATGAAAATTTGGTTGATACGCATGCTCTGGACTAGCCATTATAAAGTTGTATACGTTATTAAGAAGATAAAACTGGAATCAAGTGATATTATACAAAAACCAACAACAACAATATCATTATATAAAAATTGTTTCTGCAATTCAATCTGTAGTACTTAATAAAAAAAGTGGATTTTGTGGAAAAATTAATCACTTATTAAGCTATCCTATTCTAATCATTTTTGATATTTATATTTGTTTTTAGTGATATATTAAATTTTTGCAATTAAAAGTCCAATATCATTTCTAAATAAATCAATTTTTATTTTCTCAATATTGGTATTTCGGAAGCAACTTACATCCTTCATCAGTGCTCCTATTCTAATTAAAATAATTGCAATCTGCTAACAAAATAAATTTCTAAATAAAACCATTTCTGTGCAATTGCACAAGGGATTCACTAGTAGAATTACATGAATACATAATTACTATAAAATTTTCATATTTTTAACATTACTATGTATATATTACTATGAACTAACAACTTTATTTCAACAAATATTTTTCAAATCTTATAAAAATGTGAGACGAGAGATTAGTAGATAGATTAGAACTTCTGAAGAAAATTACTGTCTGTAAAAAATTTAATTCTCATTAAATGAAATGAAAATGTTTATAAGTGCATTCATAATGGTGACGTTAATAACTTTTAATATTTATAAGTAAGAATTAAAAACTTTTATTAAAATAATTTTAAAGATAATTAATTAATTTTTATATTTACATTACCCACCCACCACTTGAATGATATTTTGATAGAATATTCATCTTATATATCAGTGAAGACATTACATAGTGTTTCGATAGTAGGGTGTCATAGTTTGATTAGGTGACCGTAAAGAACACAAAATTGAAAGAAAAATATTTATCTATTCTAAACCATTTAAGTGTATTTAATAAGGCCTTAAAAATGTTCTAAATTTTGAAAATAGTTTGTGAGAGAGATTTTTGGCCGAAACACTTTGTATAATTATTATTTGTGATTTAATTTTATTATAAAATGTTTAATTTTTTGATTTTTCGTTTTGATTGCACCTTGATAATGGCTTGAAATTTTGGTAGAGAATAATTAGTTCTTAATTGTATAACACAGTTAATTTAGTATAATTTAAAATGTCCCCCTCTTCTCAAAGAAAATGAAAATTCGATTACCTATTTAGCGATTTTTAGTTATATTTAGAAAATTTAATTATTTGAAGAAATTTACAAAATTTTCATTTTCGAAATTATAAGTGGAATAAATTAACATATTTAAATTTGATTAAATTAAATACAAAAATTAATTAATAACCTTGATAATAATTACTTTGTAGTTAGTAAAGGATGATTAATATCATGCTGTGCGTTTATTTAGATTTTCATTAGAATTTAATTCTGTAAACCCTGTGTTTAGATCCTCTTCAATCATTTTGAAAATATTAAATTTCTTGAAAGAGTTCCCCTATACTTCCACATGAAACTAGGGGTGAAATTAAAAATTAAACATGAAAAGTAACACTAACTCAAAGTTGTTGCAACACTTGTGCAACTTGTGTTGCAATGATTTCATGATGAATTTTACAACACTTTTTGCAGGTTAAAATGTCTGGAAAAAGGTGCAAAGCAGTTAGATTGTCTGAATTCACTGATGAAAACTTGAAATAATGTAAAAGTCGTTTAATGCAATGTGTGTATAGAAAACGAAAATTACGTAAATATTTAAAAAAAAAATATAAAGTCTCGCAAAATACCAAAAATTACTAGAAATTGTTTGAAAATGGTAGATAAATATACTGACGATGCTTTTAGGCGCCACCTGATGTTGGAACACTCTACTTGAATATAAATATTATAATCAACAAATATCAACGCAATATTAAAAACTTGGTTTCAAACCTGGTGTGGTTTGCCACACTTCCCTATAAAAGTAAATACAATAAAAATAAGTTTAATTTTCATAATTTCTAACTTTTCGCTTTCTCAAACTGCTCAAAATGGCAATAACAATAATATTTCAATTTCAATTGTCAAAAAAAAATTCAGATTACTTGTAAAATTTGATGTTGCTGATATTTGCAAAATGTTGACTTAATGTTGCCACAGTGTTCATAAATGATTGTATTATTTGTTGCATGATTAATTTTCGATTTCATGACCTGCAACGTAATTGCCGACACTCTCGCAGTGTTTAATTTTTGATTTTAGCCTAGGCTGTTATATTACTATTTTATGAAACTAAACTAAAAACCAAATATTGTAAGACCCAATATTTTAATGTGTTGTTTTGAAAATGAACTTATGGTGACCACATTTTAATAATTGCACCTGCACTACAACAAAAGTCCATAGAGTGATAAATTAAATAACACTATTGACTTGAATGATTAAAATTGTTGTGTTAGTGTCTTCTTTAAATAAATGGAAAAGCGTTTTACAAAGTGTGGCGTGTGCGACCCTTATACATAATTACATAAAGTTATTTTATTTATCATTACGTATATATTTTGATTAAATGCATGTTTAAACATTCTAATACTCGTATGTGGAAAATATAGAAGCAGGTGTGCCGGAAAATAAAGTTTTGGTTAAAAAAATATACATTAATATATAGCAATATTCACAGTTTATACTGCACTACTTGCTTTAAATGACTGCTTGAAAACGGTCATACTAAACAGATGCAAAAAAGTATGGATAAAACAATCGATTCGTTCGAAACTTGGACTATCAAAGTTAATTACAACAAAATTGAAAATGTTTTTGTAATTGCTTTGTAACTAGTATAGTTTATTGTTTATGTCAATATGGACTTAGGGTCCAAATCTCTTAAAAGTTTTCTAATTTTTAGCCTTATTTGCTTACGTTTATGGATTATGTGATTTTCCCATATTAATTTGTTGTCAATGTTCATACTCAAGTTTATATGTATATACCGGGTGTTCCAATTCATGCATATTAGCTCTTTTAACAAAACAAATTTATTTATAAAAATGATTAGGATTAATTTTAGTTTACCAAAGGAAAATATGGTGGTTTTTGTTTTATTTTTATTAATTTTAAAGAAAAATACTGTGAAAATAAAAAAAAATTATTTAACATAAGTTTCTTATTTTTTGTCGTAAAATCAAAATTTGCAAAAAAAAAAGTATGCCTTCCCATTTGAAAATCTGGATTTCGGCCAATTTCGGCGAATTTTGAGCTTTAAAAACCCTTTTCCAAACCTTCAAGGAAGTTGAAAATATCACCAATCGGCTGATATATCAATAACGGCTCCTTCCCCTCTTAAAAAGCTGATACGCTTGCTCTGGACCACCCAGTACAATAAAACCTGGATGTAGTCCTGAAAAAATAATAATAAATAAAAAACAAATCTAAAACCAAGTTAAATATTAGTGGTATGTACATTGATAATAAGTTGATATAGAAGAACCACATAATCCGCAAACGTAAGAAAATAAGGTTAAAATTCAGAAAGCTACTATAAGTTTTAAGGCCTAAATTTAAATTGACAATAAGCTGTCAGCCAATGTTTTATAAAACAATTGTAAACAAAATGCACAAACCAATGGAGAGATTTGTGGTATACCTTAAACAATATCAACATTGATTTTATACAAAAAGAACCGTCAAAAATAATTAGAACGACATCAGCGAAATCCGAATTGTATATGTGAAGTAATGATATGCATTGTGATTGCAAAATATTAAAAATTAATGAAGAAATTAGAATGATAAGTTTAAGATATCAACCATAAATCTTAATCCATGCTAAAAATGAAATGAAATACTCTGCTAGAACAAGAAAAAAGAAAAAAATTGAGGCCTGAAAAATTGCAGGCTACATGTAGATTTTAATTTTAAAAATTTACATAAAAGGTATATATGTAAATTAATTGAAGAAAATATTACTATAGATTAATAATCTTATAGTCTTATACAGATGAATCTATAGATAAATATTACAATCCTTAATGTAAGTTATAAATTATAAATAAAAACGAGAGTTTAAATACAATAAAAAAAAATAAAAATAACAGTGTTAACATATGAATCACCCGGTATTTGTACATTAAAATTTTATACACTTTCTATTACATTTTACATAATAATACTTTATTTATTTGCAACTATTTTATTTTGTATACGGTAAGTTATAAAGTATCGGATTAATTTTGATTAACTAATGTATAATTATGGAAAATTGGATCTAATTGAAAATAATCATAACTAATTTACCTATAGTTAATATTGTCTAAGGACTCTGAAAATGTTTATTACATGTGTATTATTTATGCCTAAAAGATAGTAAAAGTCAAAACTATATATAACCACTTCAGTATATAACGAAATAAAATAACAGTAGGTACAAATAATTGTATTCTTTATGTGCACTTAAGTACAGTTAAGTGTTTTGAATTGCATAATTTCTAATTTCAAGGCGATAAAAGAAAAATAATTCAGGTGTGATAGACTACACAAAATATGTAAATTCAAAACTAAAATTAATGATAAATTCCTTCAATTAAATAGTGGTATAATACTTAATATATAATGTCTTGTATAAGATTCCTATTCAATTTCAATAAATTTCAATACTTAGTTATAGCGTAAAATACAAATAACACAAAATTCATGAAATTTACTTCAATAGAGTTTTATTTACGAACCAAATTTAAAGAAAATGGGTCTTGAAAATACTTTAGAAGTTAAATATCAGATATTCGAACATATGTTGGTTCCAATTCAAAATATGTAGTAGGCTGAAATTAGTTTGAACTTGATTGAAATGCTGTAGAAGCGTTTTTGGAACTTGGAGCATTATCGAAACTTAACAACAACCTATCTATACTATAGATTAGCCTGTTATATAAACAACTATATTATACTTTTAGTAATTATTGCATTCAATTTGAATACAACTTGAATATTTTTACTCAAAATTTTAATAAATAAATTGAAAAAAGTAAAGTAATAATTTGTTTAGTTGACTGGCTCTAGAAGGTGAAAACGTACAGTACAAATATCTAAATCATTTCACAACCGATTTTCAGTATTATTCTTTTACATGATAGATATTTAAAAGAAGACGTAGCGAAACTAAATATTTTTTTTCAAATTTTTTAAATTTCAATTTAAAATTTCACCCCATGTATAAGTATAGACATACATTTTAACATAGAAAAATTTTAATTTATCAAATTGCCATAACTCAATCATAGATTTTATTTTTTTTCGCTCCATAATTAAATTTAAAGTATGCGGTTGTTGTCTAAGATAAATCAATAAAAAATAATATATAGCATTCAGAATAAATTGAATTAATTGAAAACAATTCGTAATGAAATTGAGTACTTTTACTGAGTATTTAATATTTCAGAAAAATTTAATTATTGAAAATAGACTGCAAATGGCAATATTTTGTCATCAATTCTTAAACATCACTTTGACAAAAGGAACTTACTTTTTTTTTAAGTATCAAACCACCAAAACCAAATACTATTTAATTTCAAAATTGATTCTTTTTTTTTTTGGTTTTAGAACTTACAGATTCTTGGAACCATTCTAATATTTTTAAATATAAAGATTTATAATGTTTTTGACAGAAAATCAATTTTTATTTTTTAATATATTAAACAAAGTGTATTATGCAATATATTCAATAACTTTAATATCTATAATGTATGTGTAACTATATTCGAAAATCTTAAAGTTGTCCTTTTATTGTTCTATTTTTTATGATTTTTGTTTTTTGTTGGTCCAGACAGTCTCAACAATGTTAAATCAATTTATATTTTTTATTTTGCTTCTAAAAATGTTTTGACATAATTGAATCCTTTGAAATTATTCTAAAGAAAATATACACAATGGGTAGTAGTAGTAGTAGTATGTAGTAAAATAATTTTTAATAAAAAGGACGTAAATTATTTGAAAGATGATTCTATGATTTTTTTTGTGTTATTTTTTTTTGTGGTAATTTCTAGTAAATTTTAAAAAAAAAAATTTATAATCTCAAATGTCTCTGACTTTGAATTTTTAATAAAAAAAAGTAGGTTCCTGATCATTGTTTTTTTGCCTTTGATGTCTTAGTTTAAAGTTCAGAGTTAGGATGCTGGCTGGTTGTGATGATGGTGATGATTTTGGTTAATTAAAATACATTGTTTTAGATTTGACGATTGTATCATATTTTTGAAATATATTCGAGCGTATAATTTTATTTTTTAAATTATCTATTTTAATAAGTAAAAGACGTAGCCATTATAGAGTGGAACCAAAAGAGAATAGAAAAAATAAGAGACTCCGTGATAATATATGATGGAAGATTACTGATAATGAAGCCAAGTCAATTGTTAAATCTGAATAAAAAAAAAATATCAGACAGTTCAGAATATAGTCGGTTTCATAGGATTTATGTAAACCCATAATGCTTCAGAATAGAAAAATAAAGGAATGAAGAAATTAAAATAAATAACAATATTCAAGGATACCTATTCGTATATAGATTAGATTTCGATTCTAATATCTACAATTAAAAAAAAAAAAAAACCGTAATTAAAATAGTTAAATTCAAATATTCTAAAAAAAATAAAATTATTTTATTTTAAAAATATCCTGAAAAAAATCTTTAACTATATATAATTGTTAGTGGAATGTTAAAAAGGACGTAGAATTTTATTGTATTGAAGCTCTCTAAAAGTCTTATCATGATTATTATTGTTACATAACTACTTACAATTGTGTTGCATTTTTATAGTTTTTCCACACACACACAAAAAACTAATAGATATGTATATTTTATGTTCTGGCAATTTTTATTGTTTTAAAAAGGATATGGTCATTTTAAAATACAGTATTTGAAATTTCTTTTAATATAATTAAATTTGCAAAAACAATTTTTTGGATTTTTTAGAAATTTGGGTTTTTTTTTGTTAAGTCTTAAAAAGATTGAAATTGAAATGAAAAAAAAAAATTGTCAATATAATATTTAAAATAATCTTTAATGATCCTGAAATTAGTTTAAATTCGACAATTGAATATTTTGAACAATTTGGTTTAATTGAAATTTAAAAAAATAGTTTAATGATTTTAACCATTCGTTGCATACCATTGCACATAATATGAAAGTATAACTTTATTAGGGTTTAATTCAGTTATATTTTTTGTACTGAATTTCTCTTCAAATGAGTTAGAAATAATTATTTTCTCTATTTCAAACCAAATTCAGCTTTTTCTTTTTAATTATATTACTTAAATGGAAAAAATATTTCAGCTTTAGATTAACAGAGACCGCGTGCGTAATATTTTTACATAATACGAATTTACTTTTCTTTGATTAAAACTGTTTAGTTTATTTAAATAATTAAAATTTAAGTACATTTTCATTTAAAAAACTTATTACCTTGGTCAACAACCGCATACTTTAAATTTAATTCTGACGAGAAAAAATAAAATAAAATACGATTTATTTAAATTTTATTATTTTTTTCCATTTGATATTGTAAATATTGCTGTAATTCGTTTCTAAAGTTAATATTGCAAATATGCAAGAACATGCCTCAACAGATTTTTTAAAATTTATATCATATTTATAATGATATAATCATTTATATCATATTTGCATATAGGCAAGATTGTGTATCAATAGTTGCGTTTGTTTTAGCTGAGTAAACTACTCTGACACTTCGTTTCTGAGCAGTTTGTAAATAAAACGAAAAAAGTTAGATTTTGAGCCAAACATAACCCCAGAATTTATACTGGTTTCAAATAATCAGTTTAAACAACATTTTCGTTTAGCAAGAAATGTAGTTAATTACCTGATATGTATAAAAATGTAAAAATTTAAAATATTTATTATAATTAGAAAAATATTTTAGAATTTCATTGGCAACAAAAATTATTGACATAACCTTCAAAACTGAATGGCCATCTATAAGTTTTTTTATTTAACTAAATTTTTGACATAAAATAATAAAATCTTGTTTAGTACAAAACTTCACCGCTAGAATATTTTAAAATCTTTAGTGATGAAGTTGAATTTTATTAGTATACAAATTCAACTGCTCAGAGCTCCACAAATACAAAGCTTGCGTAGTTGTGAGCAATTTTGTGCAAGTCTAGTTGTAGGTCTAGAGCTATTTATTATGAAGAATTGAAAAAAAATTATCAAAAGTTGGAGTTTTAGTGAAGATGAATTGTGTGTAGTAGTATGTTAATGTGGGAGTTATATGAGTTACATGAAGACATCATTCTATTTAATGGTTCATACTTGCCATAGTTAGTTCTATGATACTGTAGGTTAAACATATTATTAGATCGCAATCTGGAATTGGAGCAAAAGCTAAGCTTAGCGAGCAATTGAGTAGAAGAAATGTTCTCTTTGATTAATGCAGTTATAAATACTATATCAGCGACAGTTCTGCGTTTTAGAAGCGCATTGAGATGTAGCAAATTCAATCTGTGCTCATATGGAGGTAATCTTAATGGATTTTCCCCAGGGAGATTGCGTAAAGCAAATCTTTGGAATTTTTTTTGGACCGATTCAATTCTGTTAATATGAATACTATAGAAAGGATTCCATATCTGGCTGGCGTATTCCAAATTAGGTCTAACTAAGCAAGTGTAAAGAGATTTATGTACATAGGGATCGTTAAAGTCTTTTGCCCAACGTTTAATAAAACCAAGCAAAAAGTTGGCCTTATTCTGTATGTGGGTATAATGGAGATGAAATGATAGCTTACTATCGAAGAGTACCCCCAAGTCTTTTATTGATGCAACTTTGGGAATGGTTTGGTTATTAAGAGAATAAATAAACGAGGTTGGCCAAGAGCGACGAGTAAATGTAATTAGTGCACATTTATTAACGATTAACTGTAGATTGTTGTTGGTACACCACCTATGAAATCGATTTAAATCTGCTTGTAGTGCTAAGGCATCTTCCAAGGTATTAATTTTTTTATAAATTTTCATATCATCATCGTAAATTATAATATGACTGTTATGGATTATAGAAGTAACATCATTAATGGAGATAATAAATAGTAGAGGACCCAGATGACTCCCTTGAGGAACACCTGTAGGAGCCTCAAATTCAGAAGAAGTATTGAATCTAAAATTGACAATATATCTACGATTTGAGAGGTAGGAAATCACCCAATTTATAAAAAGAGTAGGGCTTTTTTAACTTAAAAACAATGATGTTGTGTGGAAGGAAGATTGAAAGCTTTACTAAAATCTGTATATATATTACATCCGTTTGAAACCCGTTCTCCATATTATTGATTAAGGTAGATGTGGTTTCAAGAAGATTAGTAACTGTAGATTTAAGTTTAACAAAACCGTGTTGATAAGGTGAAAGAAAATTAGTACAATGGTCATAAATAGAATCAAATACAATCAATTCAAAAAGTTTGGGAATAGATGATAATTTAGCAATTGGTCGATAATTAGTTACATCATTTCTTAAGTTTTTTTTATGAACTGGTTTAATAAGAGCAGTTTTCCAAATTGAAGGAAAGATACCTAAGGTTAACGAAGAATTAAATAGCGTTGAGAGAGGGCCCGATAAAGAAGCTGGACATTTTTTTAGAAATAAGTTTGGAATACCATCAAATCCAGGACAGGAATTATCATCAAGTTTACTTAGGTATTTAAAGACGACAGTGGAATCTATATGAGCATTACCTAGTGTTGTTATTGGTACGTTGTTTAAATGACTAAAATAGGATTCGTCTAAAGAGAAAGATGGTAGAGAGTAATTCTCACAAAAAAAATTAAGAAAAAACTCACATATAATTTTAGGATCACTACTGCTGGTGTTTTTATAATTTAAAGAGGTAGGATATTGATCGCTTTTTCTTTTTGAATTTACAAATTTCCAGAAGAGTTTAGAGTAAGTTTTAATATCTAGGGACATGCTTTGAACATACTTAGAGTACAGATTATCCGATAATAGTTTGAATTCGTTAAATAAAATTAAAAATGTGTTATAATCGCGACTGTTATTAGTTTTAATAAATTTACGGCAGGATTTGTTTTTTTTTATTTTTTAATTTTTTTAAGTATTTTAGTGAACCACGATGGACAAGATTCACTACTACCATCAATAACTAGAGGAACGAATTGAGAAGTAATAGAAGAAAGAATTTCATAGAAAAAATTTACTGAGGTTTCGAAATTCAGACAAAAAATCAGTGCAACATAAATAATTGTTTATAGCATCAGAATTAGCTTTACGAAAATTGAAACGACATGAAAGTGCAGAATTGACTTTAGGAGTTAAAGGTAAACAGAAGGAAAAACAGATAGGAGGATGGTGTTCATCAATTTGTACGAGTTCCAGTAGACAGTCAAATGTTACTAAATTTATCCAGTTGGTAGTAAATACAAGATCCAACTGCTTTCCTCGATAATTACAAATTGATGAAATTTGTTGAAAATTAAAAAAGTTAAATGAATCAATTACAAGACATTCAATATTATTACCTAATTCATCTGGAACCAAGTATGTTTCCTCATCATGTGGAACCCATTTAATATTAGGCAGGTTAAAATCACCACAAAGGATAATTTCATCTTTATTATTGAGTGATATAGAGATGATATAGAGTGAATTATAGAACAAAATATAAATGAGGTGGTTGAAGAAAGTGTATTTGTAGAATATATTGATTATATAGATCCGAATAACGATAATATAAAAAACTTATAAACCGTACCGTATGTTATTCGTGGTAGAGAAGACAGATTTTTCAATAGATTAAAGTGATACAAAATTTTATTTTACAGACTCCTTATAGTTTGTTTAAATACTTTTTTACCGATGAAATATGTTAGTTCATTATTAGGCAATCAAATTCGTATAGTTGTCAGAAAAGGCCAGATAAACTAAAAATTTTTACGAGAACTGAACTGAATAAATTTATTGACGTACTTATCTTAATATCAGATATTCAAATACCAAATTTACGTCGATACTGGTCTGCAACTGTTCGAAACAATTTAATACGAGGAACAATGTCTATCAACACTTTTGAAAGAATACGTTAATAGCTACATTTTAATAATAACGATTTACATGTATCAAGTGCAAACACAAGCCTTGATCAATTATTTAAAATTCGTCCACTAATAAATGCTCTTCAAGAAAGATTTCAAACTGTTCCTTTGGTGCAATGCTCATCAGGTTATAAACAGTTATGTTCAACACAAGCTAAAAGTTACTTAAAGCAATATCCATAATGGGGATTTAAATTATGTCTACTCTGTGATATCTCATGATTTTGTTATACTGTTGAAATATACATTGGGAAGGGGGTGAAAATAAAATACACAACAGACTAGAAAAATTTAGGAACTAGTGCAAACGCTTTTATAAGAATGCTTCGAATTTTTCCACATTCAGACCCACATTACAGTTTACAGAGTACAGTGCAAGGTATATATTACTCCACATTACAGACTACAGTGCAAGGTACATAAATGCGAAGGCTATACATTCATCAAATATGATAATTGTAGTTTTTCACTTTGCTTCAATAAAACTAGAAATTGTTCTAAGTCATTTCATAATGATTAAATTACTTTTTATCTATTTAATACCAATTTGATACATTTTTGTTTTTTATTATTAGTTTTGTAGCTTTTTACCTGAACTGTTAATTTATTTTTTATTTTTGATAATCTTAATGTTTATATTTTTTTAAAGAAATTTAAAAATATTAGTCATCAAGAAATACACTTTGTTTTAAATAAATATTTTCATAACTCTTTATTTTTTAGTTTTATTGAAAAAAATTCATGCAATAAAGAGTTAAATCAATATTAATAAATATTTCAGAATTTGGATGGATTCACGATGGATATTATATGAATTTAAGAAATACTAGTATTCGCCCGATCCGCGAAATTCGTTTGATAAAAAAAATCGTTCTAAATACCATTATGAACTGTTTTCTATCATATCAATTTATTTAGGGCAATATTATAATTGTACTTTGTACTTTTTATTTTAGACAACAACCGCATACGTAATAAATTATTTAAAAAAAAAAAATTAAATTTAAATTTAATTCTGGCGAGGAAAAGTAGACATACTTTACTTTGGTGAATTTGATAAATGTATATGCATACTTGTACATGGGGTGAAATTTGTAATTGCAAATAAATTTTTTTTAAAAACTATTTAGTTTCGCTACGTCTCCCTCAAAATATCTATCATTTAAAAAGATAATAATGAAAATCGATTGTGAAATATAATATTTGTTTTTTGAATTATACATATTTGTGCAATAATATCCTTCAATATTTGCATTTTTCAATTCCATTATTATTAAATTTAAATGAATTCTTCCATTTGTTCTATATAGCTTAAGAGGGACATTATAATTAATGTTAATAAAATACGTAAAATAAAAAGTTATATTATTCCATTTTCTCTTTAATATTAATTATTTTGTCATCTCTTATTTTTATATTATGCTCAAGGACATTGAAATCATTAACAATTCACTTTTGAATTTTATTTCAAGGTAATTCAAAGTTTACCCCTCCAAATGTAAATTATTATTGTGATCATTTGCATTTTAATAACTAATTTTTCAATATTATTTCTTAGAATTTGTTGAAAATGTTTTTTGAACAAGATCTTGTGTTCGTATCTAATCTTTAATTAGTTCCCTAATTTTTCAGAAATTCTGTTAGATATATTTAGTCAGAATATTTCCAGAATTATTAATTACTGAAATGAAAAATTATGCTACAAAACGTAAATGAACGGACTTAGTCTTTAAAAAAATGTTTTTAAAAGAGACAAAAGCAAAAATTAATCTGAAAATTATTCAGAAAATATTAGATCAATACATTAGTCAGTATTTTTATAATCATCAATCAACATTTATACTTAACTTATTACTTAAATAGCAGCAATTAAAATACAAAGAAGATATCTAGTAAGAATCTATCAAATTTTTTCTTTTAGAGTTTTTAAAAAAGCAAGCCCGGGCCTTCCATATGTGGTCAAAATATGTAAATTTAAAAAATATTTTGAAAATTATTCATATAAATTTGATTATTATTGTGGAAAAAGAAAAAAATTTCGTTTATAAAACACATATGCCTAATTATTTGTCTAAATTCATGCAAATAAAAAAAATACTAATACGGGCCCGTTTCAAGAAATTCGGGGAAGTTTGATAAAAAATCGTATTCAATTTCATAATAAATTGTTTTCCATCATTTCAATTTGTACTTGGTATTATATTTTATTTTTTTATTGATTTATCTTAGACAACAACAGCATATTTAAAAAAAAATTAAATTTAAATTTAATCCTGACGATGGGGGAATTGTAAAATTTATAAATTTCCTATAAATAAAGTATAAATTTCCTATAAATGGATGAAATTTTAAATTAAAATTTCTAATTGAAAATTAAAAATTTAAAAAAAAAATAGTTAGTTTAGCTACGTCTCCTTTTAGATATCTATTATAAATTCACATTATTAAGAAAGATTTGTTCAAGATCCATATTAATAAAGCTATTGAAAAAAATAGTAATACATCGTAAATCTTTTCTAAACTACGAAAGCAAAGTTCCAATTTCAAAAACAATAATAGTATACGTATAGTATACGTATATTTGGAATCTCCATTTGAAAGCCTCTGCCCAAAGCCATAATATGCAAATCTTCCAAAAAAAAACCGCAATATTGAAATCAATTCTTTCAAAACCAACGCATGAACTAGGTATGGTGTTTATCATCGCAACAAACTGAAAAACAGACCTGAAAAGTTACAACAATTCGATCAATCCAATATAGACAGCTACAACTTCCTATTAAAAAAGACAGCTTCTATTTCTTAGTAGTAGCTGCCAGCTATTTACTGAACTTAGACCAGTAAGGGGTTCATTGTGATACTAAAGGAAATTTCTGCGTTAAACCAATTTGACCTTTTTATAAAGCGGTAGAGATCTGGGATCAGATCGCACCTTCAAGGTCCACTAGTGAATTCGAAAAGAAGACTTTTAAATGCTTTCTCCTTGTGTGATGAATATTGGGATAGGGCAGTACCTGCCTTTCTTCTGCCTTCATTCGATAGGGCCCAGGTTCGATTTCCGACGAAAGCAAAAAAATACTTTCTGAATTTTTCAATCTGGTCCAGTACTTTTTATCATTGGGATAAAATAAATGATAAACAGTTGAGAGTTTTGGTTATCACTAAAAATTAAAATGAAACTATATGCTATTATGAATGAGAAGTACTCTACAGTAAATATAGTTTTCCACATTTGAATTAGTAGATATTCCATAAAAATTTTAAAGAAAAAGTTATTTGTGTATTCCAAATCTCTGTCTAAAAACAGTTAGGGTGTTCATCCCATAGACTTGTAATTATGTAAAAAAAAAACAAAAAAAAGGTGCAGCGAAGATGTTAAGGAGTGTCATTGTCTTCGGCATCTCCAAAAGCTCTGCAAAAGTCACTTGAATGGGTTTGAAGCCAATGTTGGCCAATGAAATAATGACTCATGTCATTATTGATATGTTAATCTTATCTTTTCAAGCCCAGTAGGTTAAGATATCACTTCTGGTTCACCATGGGTAGCCAGATCTGTTTGACCGTCTGATATTTGAATCTCTGATTTTTACTTTGCGAAGCACTAGATTACAATTGGTTAGAGGTATTATGAAATCACTTAACTTATAGCAAGTATAAAAAATTCGGTAGGTATGTGTTCTTCCATGTGTATAAGTTATCATAATCATTATTTTATATTAATCTAGTATCTTATATATTAACTAGCTTGGTAACCCGCCATAAATAACGGAAGCAAAATAAATTCTAGCATTTCTTTCCTTCATTAGAGTTTTCATTTCAAGTTTAAGAAAAATACGTATTTGCTTTCGAATTTATCATACCTTTATTTTTGTAGTATAACGCTTTTAATTACCAATAAACAGAATATTTGTAGTAAGGTGCAAAATTTTCTATTCCCTAAGGGTCATTTACTCGATCATTTTAGCGACATCCTTTTTGCCAGCATTGAAAATTTATCGTATAATTCAGAATTAAGTGAATCCTGTTAACATTCAATAGCATTCGCTGCGTAAGCTTAGCGTCAAAGTTTATAGCGAACAAATAATATTTTATAATGAGCCACAAAAATTATAAATTTACAAAGCAAGAAATAAAATATAATAGTACAAAATTTCATTTAATTTCTTTAAAAATGTAAAGGTTGTTATTGTTTTTATGTGTAAATCAGCAGAACCAAAACCTAACCCCATAATACATACTAAATATTATATACGATCATAAATTTATATATCATATAGATATATATATATATATAAAACAATAAACAAAAAAAATAAAAATAAATAACAATTTAACTCATCATCGCATCACATTTCTCGCTAGAGTATATATACCTATAGTACTATAGTACAGGCAATGCATGCGGTACCATACGGTGATCATTATCATAACAACAAAAAAATATGTAGACACATATGCATATTGTGTATAATTTTAAGTAATAAGAATAACCTTTAAGTGCATTATGTTTTGTTTTGTGTTAAATGCTGTTTGCCTTTTGGTTATTACACCATATTAAACTATTGATTAAATTTCTATTAGTCCTTATTATTATAAATCAAAAAAATAGTTTGTTTTATTTATATTATTATTATTATTTTTTATTTTTCCTTATTATTTGTGAAGAAGACTAACATTAAATTAAAAAAATATATTTCATGTAATGGTATTTTTTCCTGTAAAGGTTCAGCATGGTAGACAGGGGTTAAAAAAGAGCACCAAAGTAATTTGGAGTATTCCGTCGAACTTACAAACATCCAGATAAATGCAAAATAATATATATATAATACGCTTAAACGTCTAAAGCTTTTACAACACGAAGCTTTTTTCAAATAGATGTCTACAACTTTATTAAAACTATTAAGAATTAGGATAGTGTGAAAAATTTTATTTAAAGACATAAACCACAAAACGATAAAACCAAATAAAACCAAAAACAAATTAAAATTAACCTAAAAACAATTCACCTATTGAGCAATAGCATTAACTATATCTGATTATATGAATTAATTTAAAAAAAAAAAAAAAGTAGCAAAGACAAAAACCGAATTATCAGAATATAATATTTATTATATCGATAAAATAGCTTTGTTAAAATAGTAAATTTAGAAAATATATTTTTTACCTCACCCAGACCATGTTCACAAATTCCAAAAATTGAAATTTATTTATTTTATTAACAAATAATTCAAAAGTGTAAATTCAAATGAGCAGTAGTTCAATTGAGTAAATATTATATTTTACATAGAGAATCATAAACCAAAATTTACGATCTGCTAAGAACAAGATAAACAAAATATGTTATGACATTATTATCAAGTTCCAATTCAATACATGGCAAATTTAGTACACATAAAAATACATATTTCACTAGAAACACAATTCTCTATTTCACAGTTGTATATTGCTTTGTCTAGAGTACGATCTTTTGATAGTGTTAGTGTAGTATAAAATATTATGAAATGCTTGAATAAGTATTCAAATGTTAAACTATTTTTAAGATATTAAATAAAGTGAATTATAGTTTTAAGTTTTTCAATTTAACTTATTTATTATGTAATAAAAAAATATTTAAAACATTGAGTTTTTTAAGAAAATAAAGAAAATAAACAAATAAAATAAATTGTTTCATTTATAATGCTAATGCTAGACCGGCGAATGTTACGCCGGGAATAGCTAGTTAGATTTTATTACCCTTATCTATATTTTCGTCGCATATTGTTATTTGTTAATTTCATTAAGTTAAATGTCTATATGTATATTTTTTTATTTATTTATTTCAATCTATACTTGATAGAACCCTTAAACATTTTGCTTATAAAATATAAAAAAAAAAAAGTAAACAGATTAAAAAAGAAAGAGAAAACAAAAATTTTAAATAGAAAATAACGTAATATAATAAGAAAAAAAATTCAATTAAAATTCATAAGTACAATTAATAATAGTAAAAATTCTATAATAGTAATAGTAATTTGAATAGTAGTGGTAAATTCAAATAATAACAGAAAATAAATAATACTTATTTAGATTTAGATTAGAATTCATTTATTTCCTTAAATATACATTTTTTTACAAACTACAGATTTATAGTAGGTACACATGTAGTGAGTAAATTTTCAGGACTTGTATTACACGTTGTAATTTGTAGATACTTACTTCACTTTCACACAGGTTGTTTTTACTAGATTTTTATTTTTAAAGGTAAAAATTTAATTTTTATAAATATGTATTTATATATAACATATAATATAACATAATAATAAATATTAGATTCTTTAAAGTACTCTTAATTTGTAGTAAGCAGATGTCAAATATAATGTTGCCTTTAACCTTTAAGAAAACCAAACTATGAACTCGAAATTAAATCCAAATTAAATTTTTTTTTTCAAAATATAAAAAACTAAGAGTGCTAAAAATTCTGCAATACTTTAAAATTTTATTATTATTTATTTTTAAAAACGAAAAAAATGTATCGCTTCCATTCACCTTTTCATACTAACATAGTACTATTAGTAAGTAAGATTAAAACAAAAAAAAAAGTGTAATGGTAAAATTTCTCTCTATTCTACTCTAAATTTTTTATTTTTTTTGTTTGTTTTTGTCTTTTCTTTTTTTTTGTTATTAATAAGTTTTTTTTCCGCACTCTTAATTACTAAGAATAGCATGAAATTTTTGTTTTAACGCTGTAGGCACATACAAAATAGTATACACTTTATTACTACTATTATTTTCATTATTATTATATTATATTATTATTATTTTTTTATTTATATCCTTGAAATTAAAAGTTTCACACTATTGCAGAGTTATACTAGAAATAAAGTGCGGTTTTCTTTATTTATTTTATATATATATATATATATATATATCATACACATATATACATATAGTTTTTTTTTCGGAAAGTTAAGAGGTTTTTTATTTTCATTTGAAATTTTAACCTAAAATTGTAACCTAAAGCATTGAAATTTTAATCCTTTTAAGAGCCAAAAGGATACAATATTAAAATAAATAAATTATTAAGGTCTTTTTTTTATATGAAAATATGGTTTTTATTGCTTTTTGTTTAATTTCTTAAAATGAAAATAATTAATAATAAGTTAAGTAACAGTAATATAAATAATTTTATTTAATTTAATTATTTTATTTTTTTTTGTAATAATTATTTAATATTATGTTATAAATTTAATGATATTTTTTCAGGACATCATTTATAAAACCGCAAAAATATAAAATTTAGTATTTTATTAGGTAAAAATATTTTTGTTTTGTAAATGACAATTTCTTTAATTAATTATTAAATTAGTAAAAATTAATAGAAAAATTTTCTTATTATGTGCCAAAAATGAAAAACCAATGAAATTCATTTTTAAAGTAAGTAAATAAATTTTTAAGAGGATATAAAATAGCATAAGATATTATCTACGGAAGAATTGAAACTGTTTCCTTCTAATTAACCTAATTTGTATGGAAAATTTAATAAAAAAAATATTAAATAGACACCCAAACAAATAAAATAGAATTTTTTATGCAATAATAAAATTATTTATTTTATGTCCATGTCAAATTTTCTATATTATGAAGTTCACAAAATTTTTGTCTAGAAATTATATTATTTAACTGAATAAATAATTAAAGTCAGTTTTTTCGAGGGACCTATTTCCCGTTAGAAATTTTTTGGAAAGAAAATTACTCAGGTTCATAAATCAAAGTTGCAAATTTACTCGACGTTGTCCGGGTCGACCACACAATGTATCGAATTTACTTCAATGAAGTTTGATTTATAAATCGAATTGAAAAAAATTAGTTTATCAAAAATATTCTATATATTTTTCACTATCTACAACTTAAACTATACTTATATTAAAATTATTTTTTTGTAAACAATATTTCGGGCTCTTTTGATGGAGTACAAACAACCACGTTCCTTGCTATTGCGGTATGTTTGAAATAAAAATATGTTCGCCTTTTCCACAATCAATTGAAATTTGTGCTTAAATGAAATGAACATGCAAAGTTCGTATTCTTAATCCAGTACCAAAGTTTTGGCTGCTTCAAGTTTCATAGAAGCAATATTAAAGCTACTACTTTTAACTCCAATTGATGAGGAGGAACAATTTCATTTGCATCGATAACTGTATCTATCGATTTGTACGTATTTTATGATTGATGAAACGAATCGGAAAATTTTTGTAGCTAATTCACATAGCTATTTCACATATCGAATTAAAATTGTTTTACTGATTCTTAAAAATACTTTTTCAGGACAATACATGCTTGTCTATTTTTCATAGAGTACCTATGAATAAATTTTCAAGCCTGTAACACAATCTGATTTTGAAACATTCCTGATAGAGTATGTAAGTGTAAATGTTCATGCCTGTAACACCATTGGTTTTTGAAATATTCCCGTGACGTGCTAGGAGTTGTACGGCAGCAGCCGGAACTAATCCAAATTTTCGAAATAGGTAATAGTCGTATTTCTTTATTTGTGAAAAAGTATCTAAGTGTAAATTTGCATGCCTGTAACACAATTGGTTTTTGAAATATACTAGAGACGTGCTAGAAGTTGTACGGCAGCAACCGGAACTAATCCAAATTTTCGAAATAGGTAATAGTCGTATTTCTTTATTTGTGAAACAGTATCTAAGTGTAAATTTGCATGCCTGTAATACTATTGGTTTTTGAAATATTCCTGAGACTTGCTAGGAGTTTTATGGCAGCAACTCGAACCAGTCCAAATTTTCGAAATCGGTAACAGTTGCATTTCTTTATTTGTGAAAGAGAATCTAAATGTAAATTTTCATGCCTGTAACACAATCTGATTTTGAAATATTCCTGAGATTTGCTAGGAGTTGTACGGCAGCAACCCGAACCTGCCATCTGATGGCTTTGTAAAGTACCGCGTCCGGTACCTTTTTTGTAATAAATGTAAGTTTTGTAAAAATTAGTAATTGACATTCAAAAATCTAACCAAATTCCTAACCAAGTATTGCATGTTTACTAATACAGCGGTTAACTTATCCTTTCTAAATTTTTTATTATTGCTATCATTTTCCACAAAATCAATTAAATTTTCCATCTTGCCCACACATAAAATTAATTGAAAAAATTTTTTAACAAAATTTTCAAATATTAATTTTAATTTTTGTTTGTCTCCAATTGTTTGACAGAAATAATAACAAAAACTAAATTTCAATTATTGCAAATTTTGTTTGAATAATTTTGAACGTTGAAATTTTCATTTTCTTTTATATTAACTATCTTAAAAGTGTGCAAACTGTCAACAAAAAATATTTAAATGCTATAATTTATACGACAGTGTCAGTAAAATACAAAAACAAAAAAAAATGTAAATAATAAATTTTTGTTTGAAAATAAAAACATCTTAATTGAAAATTTCAAATAGCTTAACATGACACAATCGATGTTCAATGAGTTTGCAAAATTAACAAACAATACAATACAATATTGTCTATATTGAAATAAAAGGATAATAAACTAACGGAAAATGGCTGGTAATATCCTCTTTTGTTTTACGTATGAAATTTTAATTTCTCTACACAACAACAACAACAACTCTACTGTTTATTAGGAAATGAGGTAGAATTTTTGTCCAATTTTTGTTTTTATATAGATATACATATATATTTTATATAGAATGATCATTAGAAATTATATAATAAATAATACATCCTTATTTCTCATATCCTTAAAATGAAAAAGTTATCTATTTTTAGAATGAAAAATTTCATCACGTTTTCTTACCAAAAAAAAATTTTTGTTTTCATTACAAAAAAAAAAAATTCATTTCATTATTTTCATCCCATTGTCCATAATATTAAATTTTGTATTGCATTCGGAAAATAGGATTTAAAGCAACAGCATTCATTGTTAATAATTTCTTTCCTTAAATTCTATTTAAATTTTTGGAAGCAGGAAAATTGTTTTCGTTGACTTCTAAATTAAACAAAACAATGTACACCTACATATATAAAGTATTTTTGTGTGTATGTGTGTTTGTCTATAACATATGAAAATATCTAATTTATATTGAAAAAGGACACTAAAACTGTTTATGAATTTCTATATTAAAAAATAGAAAAAGGATAATAATAACAAAACAAAAACAAAATTGAAAAGGTATAAAAAAGTCCATTAGTCATTTGGGAAGAATTTTCCAAAGAATGCAAAATTTTCAAAATTATATGCTTTTAAGGATTTACCAAATATAGGAGGTAAATATAAAATAAGGATTTTTACCTTTAGGGGTTCCACAAATCAATATTATTAGAAATTACTTATAGTATATTGATATCAGTTACATGATTCTTAGTAAAATGGGAAATTTGAAATAGGATAAACTAAATAAAGGGGATAGATATGTAGTGTGATTAAGAGATTTAATAAATTTAAAATGTATTTAGTTTGGAGAGAGATATTAATATTTTAAAGATAATTTTTTACTTTCTAATCATTCAATATGTGTTTTGGAAGAACAAAAATTATTCGGAGCGGTTTCGCTTGCTTATTAATTGGCAATTTGATTTAGTAAAAAGAGTTAGTTCTAACAAATTATTACGTTGCTTCAAATTACTTGAAAAGCTCAAAAAAGGGAACACAATAATTTGTATGGCATCTAAGTATCATGCAAATAGAAAATGTATCAAAATCCAAGATCAGGTAAGCTACTTGCAACTGCTAATCAATACTATCGTTATGAAAATATTCATTATTATGATGGTAGATAGATGAAAGTGACTGTTGATGGAAAACTAATTTAGTAAGAATATAATAGAAAACATTAATGGAATGAATTAAATTGCATATTAATAAATTGTTTAGTTCCCTTATTGTATAATATGTTAAATGCTCATCATCATCATTATCCTGTTATCCCATTCCTGGTGCATTGGGCGAAAATTTTGATTACTATAGTTCACTTGTTTTCTTGATGAAAATATGATAAATGCATAGCAGTTACACTAATAATATTTTTGAAAATAAAATGCAAAATAAATATGACATAATATAATGTTGATGACATAATCATCGAGATAGAAATGAACAATTTCATCAGGATCAAAAATTATAAACCCATATAGTATTTTAAAGAAAATAAAATTTATTATTTATTTTATCTCCACAAAATAATTTAATAACTATACAATTTTACAATAAAACCTATAATAACGTAGGCAAACCAGTTGTATGGTGGGAAAAAATAAAATAGGTGAAAGCATGAGCTAATTTAGGCCTGGAACATTTTTGAAACTACCACCAATTCATCTATACCTGAAGAAGAGGGTAGGTATAATAAGAGCAACTAAACTGAAATAACTTCGGATTAGAAACAAAGACATACCAGCATAAAGCATGATCAAAAACAATTGATTGTGACAGAAAGTTACTGTATATATACAATACGTATACAATATCTAATATGTATACAATACCTAAACGAAATGGAATCAAAGAATTGATACAAGCCTCCTTGACATCGTAAATGCCTCAACACAAAGTTGAATACGACGTCTGCATGATTTAAAATGTCAACAAAAAATCACAAAAGCTTGAGGCATTGTTGAATGATCAAAATTGTTGTTGACGATGTTTTCGTAACAGGTTTGGCATGTATATGGGTATCTGAACATTTTTAAAAACCCAATGTTTTTTTATAATATTGAAGTGTTTTTAAAAAAATTTAAATTATATAAAAAAATATTACAAAATAAAGTAAAAATAATAATTTACTTGGAAATTTACTAAGTGGAAAGCTTTACGATTGTAATAGCCCAAACTATCTTTGAATAGTTTTGAAATTTTTATATGCATTTGACAAACCTAGACGAATAGCCATGTGAATGTATTTTTTCTGTTATAATTTTAACTAAATTAAATTCAAATGCTCAACAATTTGTACATTTTTCTTGGTCACAAATGTATTACAATACAATGTTCCACAACGCTCTCATTACACAATGTTCCAACTTTATTTTACGCATATATAGTTGGCAACTTATAGTTTTTCGACATTGTATCAGGCTTAAGTTTTTTTAAAGACATTTACAATGTCGCCCCGTTATCGTCAAGAGCTGTAGTGGTAGTATGTTATATTCAACACATCGGAGATAAAATATAGACCGATGTATTTGGACAAAGGTTCAAGTACTGTGCTAGAATTAGCATATACCGAAATATATTTTAAAATTAAATTTATTATAGTAAATAATCAATTAAGATATATTTGATTCAAATATGGTACCGCTATCTCGATTTTCACATCGATTTCTATTCTCAGCATTATTTAATAGGTATTTGATTACAATTGCAGTGTGAACAATTACTTTTGTTATTCAATTTAAGTAATTATTTATGCTCAGGCAACTCATTGAAAAATCAATCGAATTCAATAAACCTATTTTTATGTGTTTCGTAGATTTGAGTCAAGCTTTCGACAGAGTACAACTGAATGATATATAGTATTATAATGTTCTCTGTTAAAATGTAGCCAGTTTATTCAAAATATTAAAGGATATTTGAAAAATGTAGATTGATTTACTTACATTATTGTTAGTACTTTGATTTAATAATTAGTAATGTGAGAGACGCATTATGTAATTAAGAGATAAAGAAAAATCACTGTTAGATTGAAGGACCTAGCTTTTTGTTTCATATTAAATCCAAGTATGCTTCTATTAAACATTTATGTCTGAAATAGAACTGAAAATGGAGTGATTCGTACATAATAACCTCTCCAATATAGATGTATATAGTTTTTTAAACTATGATAGCTATACTATACTTAAGAGAACGATTGAAACTATTATAAAATTTTGACAAGTCTATATTTAATGCTACACAGTTTAAGTAAGTCAACATTTAAGAATACTTAAAACATTTTGTTTTAGAAAAACTTAAATATTTAAAATAGAAAATTGAAAATATTTAACAAAATAACTTTAAAAGTGTAGGCCATAGTTTTATTATTTTAATGTTTTGTTTTTTTTTTTAATTTTTTATTGCCTCAAGAATAAAATTTCATTTCATGATAATACATAATATATTATATGTTTGTTATTTTTGTTCTATATTCCATATGTATATGGGTATGTAAATTTTATTTTGACATTTTTCCAGGTCGATGAATTTATTTTTCATTAATTTTCAGTTGAAATTTTTCATTTCTTTATAATATTATATTTTTCAAATATACATAATATATATTGTTGTCTACCTGTGTATATGTGTATGATAAACATACACATATATATATAAATATTTGACCATATATGAATTTGTTTAGTTTTCTTTTATTCTATTTAAAAAAAAAAGAGAGTCCTTTGTATAATAATGGTATAATAATATTTTTCTATATAGTTTTTATGTAATTTAGATTTTGTCATGTAGAACTATAATACGTCCCATATACACTTTACATTATATAAAAATATATACAGGGTGATTTGTTCTGTTTATTATACATTATTAGATTATAAATGTATGAGTTGAATGCAATAAAATATATTTTAAAGGGTAGAAAGTGGGGTCGAATTAGTTAAACATTTTTTTTTTTATGAGTACGATATATACTCTAATAACGTATACTCTGTACGAATAATATAAGGTTCTTTTTTCAGACAATTAAATAATAAATAATTATTATTAATAACTATTATATAATTATATATATTATTTTTTTGTTGGAAAATAAAATAGGACTGGTATTTGCCGAAACTGTATACACCGAAATTCGAGGAAGTTTGATAAAAAAAATCGCATTATAAATTTTTTTCATCAATTGAATTTATTCTAGGCATTATATACTTTTTTATTGATTTATCTTAGACAACAACCGCATATCGTATTAAAAAAAAATCGTTCACAATTTCACTATGAATTGTTTTCCTACCTAGGTACTATATTTTATATTTTTATTGATTTAACTTAGACAACAACCGCCTACGTAATAATTTATTAAAAAAACTAAATTAAATTTAAATTTAATTCTGGTGAGAAAAATAAGAGAGTTGTTTCAATTTGATAAATTACAACTTTTTTAAGTTAAAAGAATGACGTAAAATTTTAAATTAAAATTTCTAATTGAAAATTAAAAAAGTTTGAAAAAATATTTAGTTTCGCTATGTCTCCTTTCAAATAATATCTCTCATTCGAAAGAATAATAATGGAAATCGGATGTGAATGGTTCAAATATTTGCACTTTTTCCAATTTACAGATTAAATGCATTGATTTGAATGGGCTGAGTTATATTCTGCTACGGGGTTCTGGAGTACAGGCCTATAGGAATGGGATTCATATTGAAATCAGCCTAGTTAGTGGCCACTGCAACCATACGTTAGCTTTACCTATTTCAAAGGTTTATATTGATATTTTTAAGTACACCAGAAGACTATCCAGAACTATCATCAAGGTCATATAAAACTTCAATAGATCGGTAGTAGAAAATAAGAAAAATATGAAACTGCCTATTTTTGCTACACTTACCAAGCTTAAACCAGCAATGATTATAACATGTGATTGTTTGCTCATAAGTATACAAAACTATTGAGACTAGTTCATACTGAGAATTTTCTATACACAAAAAACTATGAATTGTTTGAAGTTAAAAAATTAATTATCTTAAACCTAACGAGTACTAGTTTCTAATGATTGTGAGAGTAATTGTTTGTTTTATACAGTAAGAGATATCCCAAAGATACTAATTTTAGATATTGACAAACTTATTGCGATTGTATGGTTCACTAGTGGAATTGGCAATGGTGTTGTAAAAGATCGCTATTCACATATGAGTCAAAGTTGTCAGTGCTATGGACAAAGAAGAGTAGTAGTTGGGACAAAGAAAATCTGGTAGTAGTTTTGAGAGATGTCCAAGATGATAAGAAAAATATGTGCAAATTAGTTCTATCATAAAACATTTAAATTTATATCTTACACTTTAAAGACTTTTTTACAAATGTTATTCTCAATAGAAATGAAATCACTCTGTATAAAAAACAATGTTCTGAAAAAAATCTGATTTCAAATTGAAATGGTATCAAAATAAGTTTAGGAGTAATGTGACCATGATTGATGAAATTACTAATGGCATTAACGCACAGAAAGACAGAAAAAAAAACAAATCGAAAAAAAAAACATTTTTATAATTCTAAATTACCATTAGGATTAACATTTTTAATTTTTTATTATAGACATTTTTGCGTAAAATTTCAAATTACTTTAAATACGATACGGAAATCATAGGTACCTATAATAATTTTATGTTTGATTAAATTTACTGAAATTACATTTTTTTTTTATAATATTGATACAAAATTTAATAAAATGAATACTTTAATATTATATTTCCGTCTTATGCTCCACTAAAGAGGTTACAGGACAGTGATTATGAATATTATGTTACAGTTAATAGTGTGATATCACAAATAAACATTTAGATCAAGGTTTGGCATTTTGATACCATATTAGAATATAAAATTGTTCAAATATAAGTTGTATAATACTAAATTTGATATAATGTGTAATAAGAATATAAGTTAATGTAAAAATGTAACACACTGCACGACTATAGGTAATAATAATAATGCAGACTTTGTATATGTCAAGCAAAAAAGTAATAAATTGTTTACAATGCAAAAAATATAGATTATTGTCTTGAACAACCTCTTATTGTTAAGTCTATTTTTAAATTCAGTTAAACTAAATTTTTATTTGAAGGTGGTAATATAACAGTAATCTCAAAATTCAGATATGTTTAGATTACCAATATATGTAAAAATTTTAATTGCTAATTAATTGTTTTAAATATTTTCTAAGATACTATTATCCTAAATATCCTAATTATTATTTAATATCCTAAAATATTTTAAATAATAGTGTTGTACAAGGCTGCTCCTTAGGATCAGCACTATTTTCATGTTATATAAGCAGATTTTTCAATTTGGACTATGTTGTGAAAACTGTTTTTATTTACTGACCATCTAGTTATTGAGTACACTGAAAATAATGTTAACGAAATGGAAAAACCAACAAATCAAAACATGCGAATTACACAAGCTTACAGTAAATGTAAATAAAATAAAATATCTGATAGTTATCTAAAAACGCAGACACATTCATGTACTATGTTGTCAGAAGCATAGATAGAGTGTATGAATATAAGCATATATTACGAATATGAATAGAAGCCTGGATAGAGTGTATTTAGGGTGATGCAGATTTAAGGTAGACAAACAGGCTAATGAACTAATTTTGAAGAGCAAACCATTCCAGCTGAAATATTTAAAAATATTTGGAAATGGTTTCCAGAAGGAATAAAAATATCTATCTACTATATAGTTAGTTTGTTTAATAGCATCATTACATTTGAAAAATCAATTTGGGGTAACACCTATCTAAAAAATATATAACAGGCGTATAAGAAAACAAAAACAAAATAAGGCCAGTTAAATCATAGAGCATCAACTGATTCTATTCATAAAAATTGTGAAATATTGAAATTAACGCATTATAAAGAATTAATGCACATGAATCGCATACATAATTAGAGGAATAAATAATAAAACATCAAACTCACAACCAATATGAACAGAAGTAATCATAATTTATGATAGAATTCAGGTACTAATATGAATGGCATAGAACCGATTATGAATACAACATTAAGGTTGTATAATAATTTGCAATTAAGTGTAAAAAATATGTTGATAAGACATTCAAAAAACATGTAAAATAATGACTGCATTTGTCCAATTAAAATTAGAATTTTTTTCATATTATTCTCTTTTAAATTGTTAAAACTATATATATATATATATAAAAAAATGTTTATACTAATGAAAATATGTATATAAATTTATAACATTTCACAAATTAATATTATTCCTAAATAATTTTCAGTTCTATACATTTTCACTATATTTTTATATAATTTTAAATCGGTATGAATTTAAACCGTAACGAATTTAATCTATAATGAATTAGGTAATAACAATTTTTATATTCAGAAAATCGATTTAAAAATCGTTTTTATAACAATTTTATAACTAAAAATAAATATTTATGCGATACTTATCAATTCAACAAAAACAAAAAAAAAAAATATTTCCTAATTTTAAATAAAAAATAAAATCCCCCTCACTATTATAAAAATACAAAATTTGTATTCTATAGTACAGAAAATTTAAAGAGATCCTTTTTAATATTTAAATTAAATTAATTTAAGAATAACATTTATTTCACCAGGTGTATCTATTACTACCACTATACAATTATTGTATAGTAATTGTTTACATGAAAATGTTTAACATAACCTCAAGCAATTAATAGAAAATACATTTTACTTACAACAGCCTACAATAATAATTTTAACATATACACATGTAATTTTTATGTAGTTAGTATTGTAAAAATCATTTTGTGAACGTATTTTTAATAAACGAAAAAGTATTACGAAATAATTATATCCTTGAAATCCTGTTGGATATAGCTACTATATAAGAAAAAAAAAATTATATTTTTACTAACACTTACAAAATATGTTTGCTTATTCAAGCGAATATTCAAAAATTTTTGATTCGTATTACTATTTTTTTTTTAAGGATATCAAATTTGACCCCGTGATTTGTTTCAAATATCCCATAAGGAGTACTCAAATTTTGATAGTAATCACTATAGTATATATATATATATACTATACATTAGATAGGTATATTATAGAAAATATGTTGAAAAAATGTAATCAATACATATGCAAAAAATATTATTTTACATGAATCAGCTTGTAGAAACTAGTTTTTATAAAGAATATTTTTTTTTCTAAAAGGATATAAGAAGTTTGTACGTGTAGAACACTCATAACCTACTTTAAGACACGTGAGTTGAATTTACAATTTTTCTATTTTTTTTTCCTTATTTTTTTTTATTGCAAATCTTATTTGTACCCGTATACGTACATTAATTTAACAGATCTTTATGAAAGGAAACAGGAATCCGAGCGTGACAGTATACTCGTTCTCTATTTTTTTTTTCTATAAAGGACAATAAAAATCCTTATTGACATAACATGGTTTTTCTCTTTAGACTTATGCTTAATGGTATGATATTGTTTCAAAATGGTGGTGTTATTATGAAATTATTTTTTTTTTTTTTTCACTTTTATTTTTGTTTTTAAAATATATAATTTATAATTTTTTATGGTCCGTTAATATAATACAGGATTGTAATAGAAAATGGTATTAAAGAATTAATCAAGGATAATAATACCAATGAATAAAGGATATTTTAATTTTTTTTATTTTACAGAATTTTATATTAAAAAAAAAACGAAAATATAGTTGTTGTTTTCCATATTACTATGTATTGGAAGAGTTGTTAGAATAGAAAGTGTTGATTTAAAATTAAAATAATAAAAAAAAACGATATTTTAGGCTTTGAAAATTATTTTAAAAATAATGTCATATATTTTTGAATATTTGAAATTTCTGAAATATTTAAAATAAAATACCTACTAGTATCCTTCCGAAAATTCGATGACGTTTTGATAAAAAAATATTCACTTTGATAAAAACGTATTATGAATATTGTTTTCATCATTTGAATTTATCCTTGGTACTATATTTTATATTTTTTATTCATTGAATTTAGACAATTATCGCATACGTAATAATGTATTTGAAAAAAAAGTTAAATTCAAATTTAATTTTGACGATGGGTGGGTTATGGCAAAAGTTTTATTTATGTGAAATTACTTATACATAAGGTGAAATTTTCAATTGAAAATTGCAAAATTTTGAAAAAATATTTAGTTTCGATACGTCTCCTATTAAATATCTATCATTTAAAAGAATAACAATAGAAGTTGGTGAGAAATGGTTCAGAAATTTTTACCATACTCTTTTCAATTTACAGATTAAATGTAATGATTGTGAAACTGAAATTACTGCTTTTCGAAGATATATTTAAACAGTGAATAATAGCTATTATAGATGACGGGGTCCTGGAGGAGAGGTAACACAATATTTACAAAAATGTAAAAATCGTTTGCAGCAGTAAAAAATCATAAAATAAAAATGTAAACTTTCGAATAAGTATACGGAAAGATATTGGGTTAAAGAAAAATCAAAATGTCAAAAATATGATAATTGTTGTCATAATCAGTGGATTATAATAAAAATTTCTAAAGAATCATAAAAAACATTTTGAAATAGTGTAATTTCGATTTTAAGAGCTATATCTGGAGTAGATTGTAAGTAGATTTGAACTGGGTTTCAGTTAAGTGTAATTTTTGGTTTGTGTACCGGGTGGTCCAGAGCATGCGTATCAGCTTTTTAAAAAGGGAAGGACCCGTTATTTTAAAATTTAAAAAAAAATTGGTAACTAAATCAAGGGTGCTCTATCGATTGGTGGTACTTTAAACTTCCGGAAAGGACCAAAAATCGGTTTTTTAAGACCAAAAATCGCCGAAACTGGCCGAAATCGAGATTTTCAAATGGGAAGGAGTACTTTTATATGCTAATTCAGATTCTACGATAAAAAATAAGAAAATTATGTTAAATGATTTTTTCTTCGTTTTCTTAGTATTTTGCTTTAAAATTAATAACAATAAAGCAAAAATGCTCAATATTTTCCTTTGATAAACTTTTTTATAAATAAATTTGTTTTTCATGTTTTCATATTTTTATCTCAGTTTTGGGTACCTACAAAGTTTAACCAAAAAAAAAAAAACAATTTATGCATGGTCTGGAACACCCTGTATAATTCTAAAACAATAAGGAGAAGTCTTTAACTATCTTTTTTATGCAAAGATTATGCATATTTATATATATATACAATACTACAACTGGGTAAATACAGAACTACAAACTTTATTAACAGACATACAGTAGTAGTTCTTTTTTTATTTTTTTATTTTGAATTTTTGATATATCAACTTAGACTTAACATAAGCTTAAGGTTATAACAATTACATATTTGATTTCAGTTCAACTCTGCCTGTACTTATGAGTGTATTTTTTTATAATTTCAAGACTGTGGGGGCTAACTACTTTTATAGAGAAACTTTGAATTCATAAAAAACTAACTAATTTAAATGTGCAATATGATGTCTATTGATAATTGTAGAGTAAATTTACTTCATAATACCATATTTCAATTTTATGATAACAAAATTGTATTCCAAAATAATTTCAAAGAAAAATTTAAAACACTCCTTACAATATTTAAACCCGAAAATTTCTGATTAGTAGCCAGATGACATATCCACTGCACCATTTCGTAAGCGTCATTTCTTAACTATAATTTTAAAATCGCTAAATATTATTAATGTTGCAGGACTTAGAAATATAGTTCAAAGGCTGATTATGATGGTCATATCAAAGCATAAAATAGGAGTAAAGGTTTGTGTATTCGATTAATTTTTTTTTAAACAGCAAACTTTGTAATTAATAAAATTTATGTAAATTAAAACAAAAACGAACTTTACTACAATTTAATAATTTTCGAAGTAACCATATATTATGGAGTCAAAATATACTAGATAGAATACCGATCCAGATGTGACAATGCTTTGGTTCATTTTACAGTCTTTAGGAAGAAAATTACAAATCTAATTGACTTTCTGAAACTTATACAGTTTGGCTTTAGAGTTGAGTTTGAACTGAAAATTTACTTAAACAAAAACTAATTGTAACCATCAATGTGTCACTTAGTGTGGCTTTATACAAGTATTAATTTTTTTTCTCAGAAGTTTCCCGGAAATAGCTCATGTACTTTCTACCGTTATTAAATAATTTTAATTAGGTATTATAATCATTTTACGTGATTTTTTTTTTTATCATTTAATTTTACAGTCTAAAATTTAATAATAGGGCTGACTCATTTTCGAAGTTACGTGCACTGATCAAGCTAGTGAGGACTTCTCGTTAGACTATTCATAAACTTTCTGCTTAGGTCTGTTGGATGAAATCTTTTCAGCCTTGGCACATGTTGGTCTGTATAATGTAGTTGTGATGCGAAACTGTTTAGATGTATGTATTTCCAATTTGGCAAAGTATTTTGAATCTTCTTTAACCGATTTAAATTTTAAGCCCTTTCAAACTGTTTTATTTCTGACAAATAATAGTGCATTTACTATTGATCACAGCACTTTGGATTAAAACTTTTTCAGCATTTTGATATTGAAGTTATTTGTGGTATTACACAGTTCTATACCATAATATTAGATGGGTTTCAAAAATGGCTATGCAAGGCCGATCTTGCACTCCATTAATAACTGCGAATAAGATCCTATATATATAAGATTAGTATAAACTGTTAAATTTTGGTTTTTGCACAAAATATGCTCAATTAAATTTGGACGCTTATCCAAATACATACCAAGGCACTTTGTAAAGTTTGAATGTGTTAATGAGAGATTATTTAGTTTTTTAACGGGCAATTTTAATCTAGTGGTGAATTATAACGGGCAGTTTTTTCTTCTAGTGGTGAGAGTAACATGCACTGACTTGTTTACATTGGCCTTGATTAATCATATTTTCAGCCAATCTTTTGATTTTTGAGAAATGTGTCTGCAATTTTGTTTGAAACAGCAGTTGGGCTCCTGTTTATTGCTAATATTACAGTGACGTGTATATTAAGCACAAGCTAGGTACTAACACACTATTCTGAACGATTCCTGATTTTTTTTTCTTTATTAATTCATATATTTCTGATTTAGCTTATAATGATACATTGATGTTTATACTTATAGACTATGAATAATTCACAATTTTTTTTTTTATTTATATATAATTTATATAATTTCAGATTGATATGAAAATTTCGGTGACCTAAGCTTTCGCTGTCTGGTCTTATTGTTATGAATTTGACAGCATAATATCATACTTGTAAAATTCTTATGCTTATAAAAAATAATGTTAAGTTAATGAGTAAGAAAAAGAAAAATTAAACAAAAAAAAATTTAAAAATAAATAAAATACAGAGTGATCAGAGAAATGAATGTACATTCTTAAAATCCCCAATATTTATGATAGATTAAGTAATTGCTTAATTTTATTTTTGAAGATACAAATATTTTCAATATTTTTGATTTCATTTGGTAACTCGTTATAGATTTTAAGACAGTTATATATGCACTTATTTCTTTGCTTTTAAGTTTTAAAGAATGTTAAATAAAAATTAGTTTTGTTGCGTGTTTGTGATTGTGTATGTCAATATTCCTATTTAAAATGAAATTATGCTTTATTTTGTTATTTATTATCTTGAATGCAACCATGTATAGTTCTTGCTTACATATTTGATTAAAACTGATATATTTTCCAGAATAGAGCAAATGAGTGGGGTGCAATGTAGGGTAGTTATGTTTGATTTTAATGGCTTTTTTTATAAGAAGATCAATTTTGTTCAGATATGTTTGTGAAGCTCTGTTCCAAATAGGATTAAAATCACATTTTCTTATCTAACGGTAAAAGTGGAAAACTATAATGTTAATCAAAATTTTAACATTGAATTTGAAAAAAACTGATGAAAATAAAATTGCAAATATAATTGTATGTCATTATTGCAGTAGGCCTAATTTTGCTTAAAAAATTATTTACAGGCTTAAATAGGCTTTTTTAAAATTTTTTTAACTTTTATGGCATAGCATAATATAATATGTGTTCTGTACAGTATTTATAAATAAATTACTTTTTATTTATACATATATACATATAATATAGAATTTTTACTTATTTATAATTATTATTTATCATTTAATAATTAGTTTTCATTCTCTTCAAATATAATCAAAATAAAATTAATATAAAAATAAAATTTAATTATCGCGTTTAATATTTATTTAACTTGTATAGCTATTGTACAAATATACATTTATTTTCTTTTTTTTTTTTTTTTGAAAATCATTAAAAATATCCTTTTATTAATCACAATTATCCTTTTTTAAAATAAATGAATCTTCAAAATTGAAAATTTAATGAGATTAATTTATGTAAATAAATCTTAATTGTTAATTAAAAATTATCGTTATATAATGAAAAAATATTCCAAAAAATATCTCTAGATCTGAAAATCCTTTTTTTTTTGTTTTTTTTTATTATTTGCCACCACATAATTATCTAAACTTGTGGATTAATTTGTGGTAATTATTTGAGGCGGAATAAAACGAATGACAATTTATGAAAAAAAAAAATAAATAAGGATAATTTTCAATATTGAAAATATATATTATGGCGTCTTAAATTATAGGAGTAAACTTTTTTTTAAGATAATTAATTTAAAATAAAATAAAATTTTTAATTAAAATAAATTAGGCACCTGGAGAAAAAAGAAAGTTTTTGTGAATACTGTAAATAATTTAAAAAATTTTTTATCAGTGTTGATTTTTTGAGATTGTAAGATGAACATTCAATCAATATTAATGATTATTCCACTTGGAATGAAATAAAATGGAATTACGCTATTTACGAAGGTTTAGTTACTGATAATCGCAGTAGTTTTTTATATTTAATGAATTGATAAGACAGAAATTTGATAGGTAAATATTCGAAAAATATTAGATGTGATTAGTGAAAATCTTTATGTACGGAAAGTTCATGAACATAAAAAAAAACTTGTTATTTCTCTACGGTAATACAAAGTTTGTTCACAAACTATAGCTCAATTCAAATCTGTTAAATGAGTTAAATCAATTTGAAATGGTTTCAGTTCATTTTCTCTTAGTGTTATACCACTTTTATAGTTTTACGTGTTTGAAAATAATGCAGCAAGGATCCTAAATTTTTATATAAGAGTTAGTTCACGAAAAGTTAGGTTTAGAAGATTAAGTTTAAGAAGATCAGGCAAAGCAGAACTCAAAGTTGGAATCGCTATTATTCCTTTGTAAATAAAACCATTATAATTTTGAATCAAAATTTGTGATCAGAACTTTTTACCAATACAATACAATCGTCCCTCAATTATTTTGACGTATATCCAGAAAATCGTGTTTTGGGAAATTGAGTTTGAAGTTTGAGACGAAATAAAACAAAATTGATCTGAAATAGTTTTAATTTTTTTAATGTTTAGTAGAGTGGTATGATTCATAAGGTATCTTTCAAAGGTATACAAAGTAATTTGAAACAACAATTAGGACTTTAAGGACCTTTTAATTAAAACCATCTTACCGTATGCGCCATTTTTATGCAGTTTTCATTCATCCTGTATGCACGTACAACAAAAAATATGTATATACCTCAAAATAAGTGACTCTGTAATCTGAAATATCTAAATTTATAAGAAAACAAAATAGTTTTGAAATTCAATTTTTGTTTTATTAAGCAAATTTGAAGTTATTTTAAGAACTGTACAACAAAATTAATTTTGTACTTCACATTATAACATTAGATAACTTAATGTTTAATTTTTAAATGCTTAGTTAACTTTTTACTTGAAAAATATTAATAATAAGCTTTGAGAACATAAAAAAAAATTCTATAAAACCAAAATCCTAGCTTCAATTTAAACATAAAATACTACTACTAAAGTGTTAATAACTTAAAAAATAATCTTAATGTTTACTTAAATCTAATTTTCAAAATTGTTATAATATTTATTATCAAAACTTATATTTGAAAAGTACGGCATAGTGACTTAAAAGCCAGTCATAAAGTATCAAATACTAATTCTTGATTGAATAAAAAATACAATCATTCTACTGTCAACCACTTGAACAATACTAAAAGAAATTATATTTTACCAATACATTTACCAACAACAACAATCCGAAACACATACGACAAAATGATATCGTTTTTGGCGTTGTTACTATTGTGGAATATATCATTGTTCACAAACACATACGGCAAAATAACAAGTAACAATCTGGTGTTTGTTAACTTACGTCAATATAATTGCCCGAATTCGAAAACGTTAATTTACACTGCGTTTGGCATTTAAGTCAAAATAAGAATAAAAACATCAATCTCGGTGTCACTTACGGCAAAGTAGCAATGAAATATTTCTGCATCTATGCTACGTAGGATAATGCCGAATACACAGATCGATAGAGCATCAAAATATGGCATTTTCAGTTAAATTTTTTCAATTTTGTGATGTATGACAGTATAATTGCGGAGCGACGATATATAAAATTGTCATAATATGTAGAGACAATGACACGATGGGTTTCATTATCATTACATATATATAATTATTTAATAAAAATAAAATTAAGTAACTAAGATTAAAAATATTCGAGAGAAAGTGGTTTGAAAATGTTTTGATAAATAATAGAGAATTTATTAGTCATAATAAAAACGTTTTTAGAATATATATATTTTGGAAAGATTATTTATTGAATTTTCAATATTTGCAATAATATGAAACAGTTTAAAATTTTATGTGCCGTTCAGGTAGGCAGGTAATAAATTTGGTAATTTTTAGTATAAGTGCAAAAAACACAAAAAATTAGTGTTTTTCTTTAAAAAGCCCATTTTTTAAATTTCCTATATTTTGGTGTAAATATTAATAAATTTCTTCGAAATCAAGCAAAACTATTCAAAATATATGAAATTTAAAAAAAATCCGTTACAGGTTTATGACACTTTTTTTTATTGAGTTTCACTATGAGAAACACAAAAAATCAAAAAAAAAAATGCATACAAAAGATACAAAAAACTTATTTTGACAGGTTATCGTTTGAGGAAGAACAAGCATATTTCTCTAGATTGGTGAAACATGTGCTAGATGATGAGCATGCTGATGTAGAACCACCGGAAGAAATAGTATTTTAACCAGTTGCCGGTCCCTCAAGAGTCGAAAGTGATGATTATGATGAAAATTAAGATTATTGTAACTCGCAAAATGAAAATGAAGAATTAGATGCTTATAAAATGCATCTTCCACGTAAGTGATGATGACGATTCTAAGGATGAGTTACTAGGTGATGAATCAAAATCACAAGAAGAAAAAGTCACATTGTTGATTCAAATCAATATTTTATTGGAAAGAATGGTACAAAGTGGAATAAAGTTCCATGAACATATCAAAGGGCAAGACAACAAAATATTTTTCAACAAAAATCGATAGGTTCGCTATCCATTAACAAAAAATTTAACTAATTGTGAAACATTCGCCGCAATTTTCAATAACATTTTTAATTTAACTTCGTAACAGAATTTTTCTTTTTTCTAACATACCAAAAATAAAATTCAAAACAAAATTTTTTTTCAAAAAAACCTTTGGTGTTTTATTTATTTTATGTTTTAAAATATATTAATTTTAGTATTTTTCTATTTAAATTTAAAATATTTCTAATCTTTTATCTTATTTTTCAACTCATATCGAAATAATTACAAAACATTTATATTATTACCATACATTTTGTATGAATAAAAAAAATATTAACATATGTTAATCTTGCCCAACAACGAAGAAAAAAAATTTAAATGCCGAAAAATTGGTCATAGACACGTTTTTTCGAACTTTTTTTTATATATTCAATATCTACTAAAAAAATTAGGCACTGATCTTTGATTTCATTAAGATTGGCCAAATAATAAAGTTCTTATGCAAAAGTAAAAAAGTAGATATTAACATACATTAATCCTGCCCAAGTGAAGATTAAGACAAAAATCATCATTTTTTTGTAATAATTTTTATCAACTAAAAAATAAATCATTACCGCTTATGTCAACATAAGAAAAAAATCTATATAAAATAATAACCATATTCAGAAGTTCCGAAAGTATTTCTTGTAAAAAAAATGTTGATTCTGACAACTACAATTTAACTTAAATAACATTTCTACAGCTAGTCATAAAAACTTATAATTTATAAATTACAGACAACTAGTATTATTTTACTTTACTACGAAAATGCACTTTTTCACTCAATTATTTTAAAAACTTAAATTAAGTATATTGGTATTATAAAAGTGGACGGAATCAGTTGACTGTTCAATCAATGAAGTGCCTCGTTCATATGTTATTCGACTAGTTTTGAAATTGAATAATATTATTTATTTATTTTAAGTTAAAAATCTGATTAATGAATTTGGTATTAAATTAAAACAATAAAGGACTTATATTTTAAATAATGTCTTTTAATGTTCAATAAATAATATACGACATGTAATAGGAATGCAATCGCCGGTAAAAGGATTTTTTGAAATTTCATGCGCCGGTAATAGGACAATTTGACTGATTTATTAAAACTTAATAAATAATAAAAAATATTATTTTTTAATTAATAGTTTGTATTAAAAATATGTTCTTAAATGTGGAATCTGTAATAAAACCCAATTTTTATTTAAAATATAAAATAAAAAAAATTTTACAGAGAAAATTAAGTAAAATAACTCTTAACATGCCGGTAATAGGGTACTTTACCTTATTAAAAATTAATGTCTGAACCTTTTTGATTAGAATATAATATCAGCTACAATACAGCGTTATATATAGTTTTTTAAACTGTACAAAAATTTTACTACAGCTGGTTTATAGCAATAGCATTATACTATAAATTAATATACTAATATTGAAATTTGAACAGAAATGCAAAGAAATATGAAATTGAAAGAAATATTCGAAATTTATACTTAGATACAAAAATAAGCGCCAATTAACGATCAAATTAATATTTTCCAAGAACAAATGCGTCTTAAAGAATAATAAATAAAATTAATTAGAAATAAAAATAATATTTTAAATATTATATAGAAATAAAAATAAAATGAAACTCATCATTATAAATTTTAGAAACAACACGACACCATTGATTTCTAAATAAAAATATCTGTACCTAATATCCTGTATTATATTATGATTATTATTTATGTGTAAATAGGAATGCAGGAATTTTCAAAAATTTCTCTATAATGATCACCATTTTTCAAAAATTTTCTCTTTATAATATAAATTTTTTTTTTTCCAAGAAAATCAAATTAAGAAATATAAAATATATATTTTAAAATTTTTTCTTTTTGTAAACTCCAAAAATTAATCCCAATACCGTATTAAATATTTTTCAGAAATAAAATAAATAAAATAAAAATTTCAAGAACTAAATTAAATTTATATTTTCTTTCATTTCACATCAATTTTTATTTTATATTACAAAAATAAATATATATATTTATATATATATATATATTTATATATGATTGTATATGTGCTTATTTAATAACAAAAATTATATACACCAATGTAATATAATAATATATTCATATTTGGAAACCACATATGACACATTATATTGTCCCACACATCCCAAGGCATCAATAAAAATAAAAACCAACAAAAATGAAAAAAAAAAACAAAAACGCACACACATAAATGAAAAAACAAACGAACAAAAAAAAAATCCATTAAAATTCGATATTTTCCTTTAGTTACTTGGTATTTCCTATCCGATACCTATAATATGAAAATATGTATACGGGTATTCAAGCAATGGTAATCAAAAAATATTAAACAGCTCCTCAGAGATAGCGTTTTCAGTATTTTAATGCTGAAGACATTCTATTCAGAAAAATATTGGTCTATTTTATATGCATACTTATGGACATATTATGTATACATTATATTTGAACCAACCAAAATCTTCGTTATTCTTAAATAAAATTTCTGTGAACCAAAATCTGTAATGATCGAAATATATATATATATATATATATATATATATTAATTCTTTTTTTTATATTACTACAATTCTCTTTATGACAGAAACTGTTGAAATATAGTAAAGGACAAGGTCATAATAATAATATCAAAATTATGAATTATAAGTGATGATATTACTGTTGTATTTGTGGAGGTGGTAGTAAATAGCAGTGAAAAATTTTACTTTAAATTAAAGATAATGTCATTATATTACAATTTCTCTTCTCTTTAACATTTGAAATTTTACTGTCAAAACAATCAAGGACAAAATCATAGAACTGAAACAAAAACAGAAAAACAAGAAAAACAAAAAATGGGTAACGTAAATTGGTTATTATTGCAAGGCATAAATTTCAATAAAAAAAAAATTTTTTTTGTTGGTTTTTGCTTTTCCAATTTTTATCATTACAAAGAAAATGAGTCCATTTTTATTTTCCTTTCTATTTTAGGTTCCTTAAAGATTTAGAAAAAAATAAAAATAAAAAAAAAGGAAATCTTGAATCTTTTCAAAAATGATTTTCTTAATTTTCATAGACATTGACACATTTTTTTTTTGTGTTTTTCTTTTTTGTTTATAATATCCTTTTTTTTAGAAAATTTCAACCGAAATTCTATTCTCTTAATACATTAAAATAAAGAAAATAACATCTCCTTGATTACCTCTATTCCGACCGGGTGAAATTTCATCGATGAAAGTTATAATGGGCTGATGGTAAAATATTGGTATGATTAACATGACCAAAAAAATAAAAAAAACAAAAAATAAAAATTAAAAGGTCCTTTTCCAAGAAAAAAATAATATCCTTTTTTATCATTTTGTTGTTTTTTAGAAAATTTTGAATTGTAACTGTTGAAATATAGATTGTTCTTGTTAAAAATATTGCTTTTACTTGTGAGTTATATATGAGGAGCTAATAGCAAAACTTTGTTTTGGTTTTAATCGGTTTATTAACCCGTTTGGAGGCGAGATTTTTTTCTTTCTTTTTAAAAAATTTTGTTTTATTGTTTTTTTTTTTATTTTTTTTATTTTGTTCTTTGGAACTGAAGGAAATTTAAATTTATTTGCATTGAATTTGACTTAAAGCCCTCGAGTCATTGATCTTGGAATTTTTTTATTTTTTGTTAGAGAATAAAATAAAATAATAATAAAAGGGGGTAGGTGGAAAATCGGTTAGGGAGAGGGTAGGTATCGTACAAAAATAATTATTCGGAATTTCGGTTGAATTGTGGTTTTATTGTATTTGTGTTTGTTGGTGGTCTGAGTATCAATATTGAAATGAAGAAAATATGAAAGAAAAATGAAAAATTTACTCGTGGCACTCATTAGTATAGAAATATATTTGGGCTTATTAAGGTCAACCAATACCTAATATTTAAAATATTTTAAAAGTGGGATTAAAATTCCCTTTTTCTCGTTTTATTTGGTTTGAGGTTTTAGGGTTGATACAAATTTAGAGTTGGGTTTTTTGTTTCTGTTTTGCCTTGGTTATAATTTTACAATAATGAAAAAGAATATTGGCGGATAAAGACATCTTACGTTTCAGTTCACATTTAAAATAAAAAAAAAAAATTTTAAGAAAATTTTAAAAGAGTTTTTGTTATTTTTAAATATTTTTCGAAGTTAGATGATGGGTGTGGTGCATATTTTGAAAGTTTTTGTTGTTTTTGGAAATAAAATGTTTACTAAGAATCATACGATGAAAGCATTAAATGGAGATGTGGGGAAATTGAATAGATTACCAGAGGGCAGTTGAACGTGGAATGGAATAAAATAATATAGAGTAAGACCTTCAAAAAGTAATGGCCAAAAATCGGTAAAGAAAACTAGAAAACTGCTTCAGTTTAATAGGTAATAATTTGGAATAGTAACGGGTACCAATAGATCACTGTTTTCTCATTAATATATACAAAATGTGAGATGCTATTTATATATTTTCTTTTATTTATTTAAAAATTGGTTATTTTTAGAGGGCATTATATTTTTTCGAATTATTTTTATAATAAATGTCAATGAAATTTCATTCCCAGCCAAATTTTGAATTTTGGTCACAATAATTATAAATATTAATACAACTATTTTTGACCGAAAAATATTATTTATTAGTAAGACATTTTTATATTATTAATCATTTACACACAAATATAAAAATATGTAATTAATATCTATCGCCCTTTCTCAGGAAATAAATATAAACTCCATAAAATGATTATTTGAAAATAAGAAATGATACCTTTCTCACTCTCGCATAACACAAATTATTTCAAATGAATATCATTTCAAAATAAAAACATATACATTAATACATGTATACTAATCCTATAACAATATTACAGCACTTGCTCCGGTGTCTTATAGGATTCTCCATTTTAGTGCTATAACGTATTTATATCCTTTCGCAGCAATTACGGAGCACTGAAATTAACACTAATACTGCTATAAGAGTGTTTATAATAGTGTTATAAGAGTGCGCAAGAGTCTTATAGCAATAAAATTGTTACGTGGGTTAAAAAGTTAAAATTTTTAACTGAATTTGTCAATGTATTGTACAAGTAAGTTTTATTGGAGAATAAAATTTTCTACTATATTAAATAAATAGCTTTATTAATATTTTTGTTTTTATAATAATTGTATTGTAAATAACGTAGGAGTACAAAAACAAAATGCGATGATAATGGCGGTTCTTAATGGGATCGTAACAAAATCCCCTGTTTTTAAAATCTCTCAGTTTTCAAAAATCCACCGTATCAAAATCCCCCGTTTCATAATCCATCGTATTAAAATGCATTGTTTTGTAAAACGCTTTTTAAAAATCCCATGTTTTAATGGGATCGTAACAAAATCCCCTGCTTTTGAAATCACCCGCTTTTGAAAAAGTTTACACACGAACGAGTTTTGGCCATCCTAGTTTTAACAACAACATGATCTTGTGTTAATTCAGAAATGGTGTTCAAGCGTCTGTGACAAGCTTCTGCATTATTTTGCGTTCTGGAGAAATGAAAGTTTTCCGCATCAGGAATAGACCAAAAATTTGGATGATATCTTGGTTTGGATGGATTTTTAGATTTTCCTGTATTACCTGTTATATAAATTATTTTAAACCAATTTGCAATTTTTCTGGCGTCATTATTAAGAGCTTTAAATAAATCTGAAAAATAATCAGGAATTTTTTCTGCCTGGAAAAATGCCAAACTCTTGATCATTCGAATCTGTAGGATTAATTTTGCATCATTTCCATATTTAGCGACCAGCCCTTCAGATTGCACTTTTCGCCAAATAATTTTTCCAAAGTGAAATAGACATCCCCTATATATAGCTGATGGAAAAAAATCGTTTGCGGCAGTTACACTAGCTTTTTCGAAATCTGAAATAATTATACATAATCGACTGACACAAAATAGCTAAAATTAACACAACACAATATTGCCAATAAATCCCACACTATCAAACTCAAGAAAAAAGTAGCAAAAATAATATTAAAGCAGCATTAATTCAAGTTGGATTGTAATATACAAGCTTCTAGACGTAAATATTTGTTAAAACATTCTTTAGCATTCTTATAACTTTTTATTAAATTGTTGTGTCTACAGCGGTTGTAAAATCGAAAATAAAAATTGTACGCATTCATTTCAATGATCGTTATAATCGACGCCTTACTCAAATAATTCACAAATATTTCGAGCTCGGACATTCAATTATCCAAGAAGTAGACTGTGTACGTTCTGTAATAGATAAATTTTTAAAAAATTTAGATGTGCACAGTCCTCTTCATAAAAAAGATTCATTTTTGGCCAATATTGTTCAGGATTATTTTAACGCAATCCTATCGTAATTATAAATTTTTTAAATATTAAAATGTAATTTGAGCTGTTCCAGAAACTTTGTAGTTCTTTAATTTTTCGCTAAGAACTTAAATTTTAATTAGCAGTTTAATACAAAATTTAATTTTCTGTAAAAAACTGGAGAAAAAATAATGAATAAGCAAAGTGATATCGATTTTTTTATTGAGCTATGAAAAAAGCCATTTAATTTTTTTGTTTATGACTTTAAAAACTAAATTTGAATTAGAAAATAAAAGAAATTACAAAAATTAATTTTGATTTTTCATTTCAGCGTTTCAGATTTATAAAATTATTAAAATTAAACAATAATTATTGGCAAGAACATCTTTAAATAAATTTTTTTTCTCCGATATTCACATTACACACTTTGTTCCATTTCATGCAAATTGCAAAAACGAGTGTTATTCTTATTTGCGCAATCTAAACTTTTGCAGATGCTCTGTTTTGCTGCAAACAGCAAAAAATTTTGTTATCTCCTGCGTGCAAAACTGTTACTAGTTGATAAAACGTTTTTTTAAATGGAGCAAACTGACACTTATGACTATTGTAATAAAAACTACTATATCTCATAAACTTTATATGCGACAATGTCTAGTTAATGCAAAAAAAAACTTGAAAATACATGAATAAACATTTATGCCAAGTATGAATAATTCCTATCCTATTCCGAGTACTTGGTTTTTTATTTAAAGTTAAACTTTGTTTTTCGTTTTTCTCGAAAACAACTTTTGGACGTTTGGAGCAAAATAGATTCACCCGACAAGCGTTGTCAATCACAATAACCATATTTGTGCACATAACTCAACTTAGAAATTTAGTTGTGTAATTTCGTCAGATAATTATAGATTGTGTTGTGAATATAATTAGATAATGACAACAACATTGTCAATTACAACCTTTTTTGGGTTATGTTGTTAATCATAATAACACCCTTAATTTTTTGATGAACACAAAAATAATTCTGATATTTTTATAGACTTACTTTTGTAATTACATATTATCTGTATTTATTGTTATAACTGTACTAACTGTGCTTAAATTCGGAACAGATCACGTGTTCATTTCATAGTTTTGTAAAAAAATAAATTACAAATAATTTTGAAACAAGCTTACCCCAACATTGAAGGCTTACTAAAAATAAATTTACAAAATGTATATGTACCTGAAGATCAACTCAGTATGATTAAAAACTTCCAACAACATGATAGATTTTCATACCGAAGACATTTTAATTTATTACCCACTTTAAAATTATAACAGAGAATAAAAATAATGATGGTAACCATAAAATATGCTACTAAAACTACCCTTCATTAACTTCCCACACAGAAATCGGACCAGAAACTGTGATTGAATATAATGAGTTTACCCAGTAAACTCATTTAAATATTTAAAAACAAAAAAAAAAGAGTTAAATAAAGAAAAAAAAACTTTAAGTGGATGAACGTGGGAGAAAATAGAGAATAAAAAAAAGGATTTTAATCGTAGCAGAAGTCACTAAAAGTAAAATTCAAAAAGTAAAAAATAAAAAAAAAAAAATTAAAATTTACATTGAAAAGCTTAAATTTAAACTTTTTTCTTTTTATAAAACTTTTATTCTTGTGATTTTCTGTTTTCTAGTTAGAATCTTTCATAATAAGTTGAAAATAAAAAAAAAAATTATTATGAACCATTTTAATAGGGTAAATCCTTATGGAATTTAAAGAATAAAAATTCATTTAAATCTTTTTTTTTTTGTTTTTACTTTTGGGCTTTCCTTTTTTTTTTTTTGTTATTTTGGTTTTTTGGTTTTTTGATTTTTGTTATGTGAATAATTTTTTTTTCCAAGTTTTGTTCCCTTCTTAATTTTATTTACATTTTTTTTTTTGTCATTTTTATTTTCAGAATTAAAAGTAAGTCTTTCTTTTAATCCATTTTGGATTTTATAAAGAAAAAGGACTTGTTAGCCTTAAAGGACTTAAATTATTTAACAAAAATTCTTTCTATTGGGACCATTTTCAAAAATAATTAGCACTGTTTGAAAAATAATTTTAATTAATTAAATTAATAGTTGTGATAATTGGATCCCCAATTTATTACAATTTATTTATTATTTACTTCCTGCTTGCTTAAACCGAATCGGTTGTAACGAAATTGAAAATCTTATATGATTTCATATGATTTTTATTTAATATATTCTTAGGTTAGGTTGAATCTCCCTCAGGTCAATTGACAACTTCGTTCAATTTATAAATATTGGTAAAATGAATTTAATGTCAGCTTAGGCTACGATCGTAAAAATGTTTGTGCTTGTTAAAATATAGCTTTAAAATTATTATTGATTCTATATATATATATATTGAATTAATATATATATTAAAAACAGTGATAAAAGAAAGATAAAATCTTTAATTCTGGGGTGTAGTCTTATTTTCGTAATAAAATTCTGTTTCAAAAGATACATGCTGTCACCCTGTAATGTTTAAAAGACTAGTAATTGTTACTATTAACATAAACAAAATTAACATACACGCAATAACGCAATGATGTTGGCCCGTGGTTTCGACCATTTTAAGTGACAAAACGGGTAAGTCAAGTAAATTTAAAATGGTCGTGTACATCCAAAAATAATAGAAAGCAAAAACTTATAACAATTTCAACAATAGTATAATAATATAATAATGTTTATACATTTTTTTCATTAAGAACGAAAAGCGTTAAACTATCACATCTTGGACATTATGAACATACTTGGATATAATTTTTCGTATTTAAATGTGTAATCCATATAAAAATTTATATTTGTATGTTTGTGCCGGAACTGCTCTGAAAGAACACTTGATATGTTATTTTAAAAAAATCTGACTGGTTGGGGCACCTGCTATGCAACTTCTGACACCCATCAATTATATTTCGAAAACCAAAGGTGTTACAGACCTAAAAACTTGTATTCCGGGGTACTCTGTCAAAAACAAATAAATACCTATGTTTTTTAACGTTTTGCAAATTTAAGACTGGCTCGAGCAGCTGCCATACAACTGCTAATGAAAGTTTTTTGTCTGGTACTATTTTGAAAATAACTAAATATGTATAGCTTATCGTTTTCCTAAATTAGAACTGATTCCGGTATTTTTTTTTTTTTATGATCTTGACAGTAACTTAGAACCACCTTTTCGTGCTTAATTAAGTACGGTACTGCAAGTTTACACTATATCTACAAATATTTACAAATATTTCGAGCATTTATTTATCAAATTACTTGCTTATCAACTCATTAAATGTGGAAAACTACTACTATTGTCAGGAACTAAGCCTTCTTAAATAGAATAGTTTCATTTTATTTAATTTGTTACCAGATTATATATACTCTCAATTATTTTTTTGTCATTTATTATATCCCAATGACAAAGGGTACTAGACCAGCTCCAAAGATCAATGAAGCATTTTTTTTGCTTCACCGGGAATCGAATCCGGGACCTTTCGGTTGAAAGGTAGACGCTCTACTGCGCCACCCAGCGTGTAACTAACATCCAGCGAATTTGTCATATAATTTCTCATACCCATCACCAATATTTAAATTTTTTGATAAACAAATTTTTTTTAATTAGATATATAAATCAAACTTTATTGAAGTAATTTCTATATATAGATTTTGTGTTGGATCCAAACAACGTCAAATAACGTAAATAATGATCTTAAACAATAAGATTAAAAAGTTATCTATTAGATTATAATTCAGGTTCAAGAACAATATTCATGAACGTTTCAAAAATCAAGATTCGCACTATAAATTTACTTATGGAGATCTGAAGTTTATTAAACAATTTGGGGGTCTAGTATATTATAAAGTATAGTTTTGATATAAAGTGATATTTTATATGAAAATATAATTACTGAAAAATTATAATAAGTTAGTACTGTAGCATGTAAAATACTTTTTTCTAGTACTTTTTAAAAATAGATAGATCTAATAGCAACAATATTTAGTTCTCTAAAAAGATTAAGAAGACTGCAAGTATATCTTTTATTGCACATGATGCTCAGAACATATTTTTTTGTGCGATAAATAGCGTCTTTAATTTGTTAAAAATTGACTTTCATTAACAAGCTATACCATACCATCATTTACTATCAACAGTGGCATAATTTACTTTTTAAGTACATTCTGTATGGGCTAACAACTCTTTTAGAAATACTGAAATAAAAAATAACAAAAAACCTACATTTGAATTGATCTTGAACAACATTTTTTTGGGTGATAACAATTTTTTTAGGTGATAAAAATTTGTGATTGTACTTAAAAAAAATATTTTTTGAAAAATAAGCCATTATTTTATCATTTGAACCTATTATGTATACTTAGGTCTAGCTATTTAAAACAACTAACCTCATCAAATATATCACATTTTAATTAGTACAACCTAGCAATGAAAAATAATAAAAGAAAATATCTAGTTTTTGCAAAATCAAATAATAAATTCATGTTAATAATCATTCATGTCTGCATATCCTCTTATAAAAATAAGCCAAAAACGCTTAGATATCCTACTGTTTTTGATTTACGTTTTGAACTAAACCTTTCAGTTAACATTTTTTATTTTAATTTTTCAACAAATTTTATTTTATAAACTTTAAAAACCCTTTCAGTTTATGCCAATTTAACACAATCATACACAAACAAACTGTTGAAAATTATTTTCCTATTTTCCTAATTTTCATATCTCATAAATTTCCTCTTTTTTCAATCAAATAACACGTTTTTTTTCGTATATTAGCTTCTTATTATCTTCTCACTACCCTTTTTAACTGTTTAATTTTTTTTGTTATCTTTTAATTTTATTATTCTTTGAAATTTTTTTAAATTAGAATAGAATCATAAAATAAAATATAAAACACGAATATTTTGTCAATGTCATTTAAAGTGTCAACCTTTCCCTTATTATTATAAAGCTGTCAACAAAAATTGCACTAACTTTCAAGGATATTCAAATTTTTTGAATTAATCATTTCAAGGATATTATTTTCATGGTCATTTCATGTTTAGTAACAAAAATTTTTTTTTATTAATTTAAACAAAAAAAAAAAAACAAAAAAAAAATGTTCGGATCATGTACTTGAATATTATCCTTGTTATAAGATTTATTGTTTTTAAATTAAATAAAAATTTTTTTCTTATTCCAGAAAACTGCTCTTACTCTTGTGAATTTTGGTTTTAAAATTTTTTTTTGTATTATTATTTTTTTTTTCTCAAATGCCATCTTTTTTTTAGTATTATATAGGGTTTAATTACAATGCATGATGTGGCAAGCACTGTCCGGTATGTTCAAATGTCGTGAGATATTATAATTCGTCTCTTCTACTATATTATCTAGTATGTGGCTACTGATACTATGTAAAATAGTAACAATAAACTTGATGTAATGAAAGATAAGTGTAACAGTATAGACTCGAATTAATTTATCAATTATTTTATAATTAATACATTTTTTTTATTAAATAATCATTAGTATTTTACAGAGTAGACTGAACTTTTTGCAAAATTAATATTTTCAAAAAACAGAAACACAGCCTCGGCACCACAATTAGCCTAACATCAAAACAATATAACTAATGTCGGTTTTGTGTTTTCATAATGTATTGTGAATAGCTCGTTTTTTTCTTCGTACAAACCTAAATATAAGTTCCGGTCCTATAAAGGTCTACAAAAATATTTGTTTCTAATATTATTGTGTGACGATATTAAAATATTATTGTGAATACACCTTAACCTTTAACCTTTTATTATGAATAACCCTTAACCTGCTATTGTGAATACACATTAACCTTTAGTTAGACAATGTAGTAACCGGTTAATTAATATATAATTTTTTAAAACGCTTGACAGGTACCTATTGATGTAAAACTAAATTAATAGATAATTTCGAGGAACTGTTGAATAATATGGGCTCTACACTACTCTACTCTGTGATTTTAATAATTTGTTTGTTTTACATTTCCTATGCTGATCATAATCTCTCAAATTGGCGTACAAGTAATAGTTCTAATGGACAAGTTGGGCATTGCCCGCCACAAATATGCAGCAAAAAAGCTAAAAAGCAGTTTAAAATTCTTAGGTTCGAAAGTATAATACAAGAAAGTTTAATAATTTTTCACTATATAATTTTTATTGAATCGCAATTATATAGAGTGGTTACTTTTTTTTTTATCTTTACATATTTTTTAGAAGTTTTAAACGATTAGTAATGTTTTTTGTTTTTAACATTTTCGTTAGCCCTTCATCTCATAGCTCAATTTTCGTTAGTCTTCATAGTTAATTTAGTCAACTTATGAATTGAATCAATGAAATATGGATTTGGGTATCAACATGCCTTTACTGATGATTTTTCAGTTGAATTTTAATCAACAAAATATGTTTTTTGGATGTATATTATACAGTTACGTACCTTATACAGTTATAATAAAATATTTTGAATTATAAAAAACTAAAATTTCACTTTTCAAAAAATTATTTCCAAAATTAACACTTAATATTTTTTTTTTTCTAAAAAACAGGGCTTAGATTAATATGTGGATATTTAAAAATAAAAAGCAGGAATATATAATTTCAAATTTCATTATAAACCCGAAAAATTATGAATTTTATAAATATTAATAAAAAGTATAAATTAAAATTAAAATAAAAAACAATTTTAAAGAGTTAATCACTTTCACTGTTATTTTGTCCTTCCTTTTTTTGTTAATTTTCCGTTTTTAATTTTTGGTTAAACCATTTTTTGTTTTTGTTTGTTTTTAAATATATAAAATACATATTTCTCTTTTATTTTCGCCTAAAAATTGTTTTGTGATATATTTTGATTGTTTTGTAGAATGAAATAAAGAATAAAATAATAACAATGATAAAAAAATAATAACAAAAACAACAATAGCGCCAACAAACAATACCAACACCATAATAAAACAACAATCCTCATTTTTTATGACTTATTTTTTTTTAGTCTTTCGATTGCTTATCAGTGTCTAAACAAAAATTAGGTTAATAAAAAAAAAATTCAACATTTTTTTCCTGTTTTTTTATTATTCGCTTCCTAATTTTTATTTAACTGTTATTTTGACGCATTTCACCACCATTATTCAATTTTATAGCGGCCATCACGATTAATAATCCTTCAAAAGAAATGAACCGATAATTTACAATGAATTTAATTGTTGTTTTTGTATATTTAAAAAAAAAAGAATAAATACAAAAACAACAACAAAAACAAACAAAACAAAAATTAAGAAATGGTCATTTTTTTTTCTTTTATTACATGAAAATGTTAACGGTAATTTTACTTAAAAACAAGAAAGAGTAGAATATTTTTGTTTGTTACTTTCAGGAAAATTTTCAGTTAATTTTTAAGCACGTGGGTCAACAAATTTTTAACTGGAATTCAATGAAGGAAAAACAAGCTTAAATACAAAAGAAAAAAAAAACAATATAAAATGAAAAAACGAATAAATTGAAGAGATCATAAAACTGGAAATCTTTTTGCTTCAACAAATTTCAAAGTTCATTAAATAAATATATTAAATATATATATATAAAGAGGTTTAAAAATAATAAGATAAAAATGAAAAAAGATAACAGAAAAGGATGCATAATAAATAAAAAAAATTATATTATAGCCCTAAGAACAAAATTTTATTTAATTGGTGTAAAAATATTCGCTTTTATCTAAATTTATTTTAAATTTTTTGGGAAAAATCATAAAGAAAATAACGAAAAAAAAAGAAAACCGTTGATTAAATGAAATATTAAAAAATTACGTTATTTTAAGGTATCGAATAATTTCATAAAATAAATTTATGTAATTTGAAAATAACTTTAATCAATTATAGTAATGTATTACATTGGTATCAATACAATAATTCGAAAGCGTTGAAATTTAAAAAAAAAACCTTGGAAATTAGATTTCACATAGAAGTCCGGTGGAAATATTTCTAATGCTATATGTAAGTGTAAAACGTTGATTAACATAAAAATCTGATATTGCACAAATGTTTAATATAAAGCAAATCTACCAAATATATACTACGGAATGTTTTCGTCCAAATTAAATACAAAATGAAGGCCATCAGAAATCTATAAAATGACCCTGAAGATTATTTCACTTTGGGTTTGATGTAAGAGCCGGGTGCAAAAACCACACAGTTCTAATGTTAGAGACAATACAATAAATTCTCTGCAAATATGAAATGTAAAAATAACCCAAAGACAAGACTCTGTTATTAGACAAACAAAAAATAACATAAAGAAAATCTGCCAAATTCACTAAAAACTGTTTTTATCGAAATTCAATGCAAAATTAAGGCTATCAGAAATCTAAAAAAGACTCCGAAGACTACTACACATTAGATTTGACATATTATATGGATGCAAAAAAATTATATATATATTTCTAGCATTAGAAGGCATGTAGACATGTGGTGGCTTAATGTAAATAAAGTCGTCCACACTAAATTAGTTTTAAGTTAAGTAGGTACGGTATTAGTATTAAGAAATAAGAAATGAGATAAATAAAATGTAATATCGTCCTTTTATTGCTCTTTCAACAGAAAAAAACAGATGTCTATCTTATTTTATTATGAGTTATACCATAAGCTACAGACAACGCAATAGAAGCTATGTAAGTATAAAACATTGAGTAATACAAACACAAGATTTCACTACAACACAAAGCGTGTAGCGAGTATAAAGAAAATTTGCCAAATGCAGAGTCAGAGACTAACTATAATGTGTAAAAATAAAATTTATTGTTGAAATATTGATTCGAAAAAGTGTCGATTACACAATAAAATTATTTTTAAAGTGGTTGCAACAATGGCAAATATGATCCGACTATTGAATATTTGATTTATTGTATATTTGCTACTTACTAACAAGTATGATGGTATTGATAGCTTAGATAGAAAAAATGTACAATCTAATATAATCTAACTTGAATAGAAAATTTATTGAATTATTATTCTTCGCTCATATTTAAACTGTAATTGTAGTTCGGTGTCGAGAGTAACGAAAATAACACTAAATAAAGTTAAATAAGTTCATGGCAATATGAGTTTGCTAAAACATAAGTCTGTACCCATATTATTGTAATTTTTTTTCTTTCTTCCATATAGCAGTCGAATAGTCATAAATCATCATTCAATAAATCATCGAAATAGCTTTAGGGGCTCCTTCGTATCGGAGAGAGCAATTGGAAAGTCTGTCTGACTTTAACCAACTATCATTATTGCAACATATTTAAACTAGTCTCACAGACAGACCAATAATTGATTACTAAAACTAGTACAATTTTTTGTTTGTTCAGTCAATCAAACATTTTATGGAAGATATGAGTTGACTCATGTTAAGACGTATTAGTACATTAGCAGTATGGAATATCTAGATTAGATTAGATTAGATAATTTCGGGAGAGGCTCTGGTCTCTATATCTACGGCTGCCGCAAATGGATTTATTGTGATTACCCGTGTTAGTTTGTACTACTAACCAGCTAAGTCCTTAAGAATATCTGATTTTGTGATCACACTCAGAATATTCTTCAATGTTATGCTGGATAACTTCCATTGTTCGGGGAACGCTGTTCCCAAGTGGCAACTTCTCTTACTAGTGAGCCTTTCGCGTTCACAGAGCAAATATTCAATAGATCTTTCCTATTTCACATATTCTGCATAAGTTTTTTTTCGGTTAGCCCATTTTATAATAATTTCCTTTACTAAACAGTGGCCTGTTATTATCCCTGTCATGAGACGTATATATATATGTTCCCGATTGAAACTTAGAAAAGTTTTACTTTTCTTGACCGAGGGTTTTGGCATGAGTATTTTAGCTTGAAGATTAAAAAAAAACGTTGACCCAGAAATCCTCAAATTGGCCCCACCAAATCGTTCAACTGCATCTTAGTTGTGCTCAGGGAACTCCACAGATTGGACTTGGTTCTATGAAAGACCTAAGTACCCCATATTATTGTAACAATGTTTGTTTTCGTCATGGTTTGGAGTATTTCCAAAAAGGAACATATAAGCTTTTGAATTAAGTGAAGGCCAGTACGTCTGTTTATCCGAGAGAATGTAAATTTTATGTGTTTTGTAATTTCTTAAAATATCTCGCGCACGAAACTCAATAGTATGTACTTCAGGCTGGAAAATTGTGTTATCTAGGGTTGAGTAAATATGGGCTCTGGAATTTTTTCCATATACTGCTGATGGTACTTTATCCATTTTGTTAGAGCCGTCAGTATACCACACTAATAGTCTTATGTCGAAAAAAGTTGGGTCTCTTCCACATCTATCTGCTTGGCATAATTATATTGAATGTTTTCTCAAAATAATTTCTTGGCCAGCAGTATCCGAGTAGTGCTATCGAAAGTATATCATTCTTCTGGAGCAGACCAATTGTTATGGGTGTACAGTTTGTTTATCTAGTGGATTATCACCACTAATATATTTGTAGGAGTGAACCATTCTATATAAAAAGATACAAGGGGCTTCTTTCTATATAAAAAGATACAAGGGGTTCTAGGTTGGGTGAACCAGGGTCTCTTGAATATGTAACTAAAGAAAAATAATTCAGGCTTGGTCTATATTGAAATAATTTAATAGTACCGACTATACAAATTCGTTCATAATAAAGTTTTTATTAAATATTGCAGTGTCTGTGCCTGTAAATAAAAAATTTTAAATAAACTCATTTAGCTCTTCAAATCACTGTAGCAAATAATCGAAACATTTCAACATCACTTTATAAATTTTAACTAATTTATCATTATTTGTGGAAAACTAACAAAAATTGCACTACAGCTGGCAGTCAGCCATTCATCAAAGGATCACAACCAACTTACATATTACATTTTTTTTTGTTTATTTTTGTTTTCTATTCGTTTATTTTTTTTCACTATTGTCAATTCAAAATCAGTAGAGAGGAAATAAAACAGAAAATGATTTTTATTTATTTTATGTTAGTACAATTTTTTTTGAAAAATACAAAAAAAAAAAATTTATCACTCATAAGAGACGTAAAAAAAAAAATGTATATTGTAGGCCTGTAATAAAAAAACAAAAAAAAAAAAAATTTTCAGAAATTTGAGAATCATCACCATATCGTGAAACAAGAGTCAGAATAAATTCATCATTAAAATCAATAGAAGCTATACGACAAAAAACGAAAAAATTAAATAAAAAATAGCAACAACTGTTTTCATGACGGCTTTAATTTTCCAGTCTCCGCATGGACCTCATACAGTATTTTATATGTATATATACACAATTTTCTTGTCATGATAATAAAATTCATTGTTCTTTTATTTTCATTCTTTTGTTTTTGTTTTTTTGTTTTGTTTTGTATTATTCTGAGAAATTTGTTCCCAGGACTAAAATAAAAATACAACGAAAAAAAACAAACCAAGCACACAAAATATAAAACCAAAGGAAACAAAAAAAAAAAATAGGATGCCAGTATTCGTGATCAAATCTCTTATTTGAGTTAGAGAACTCATTCGATATTTTTATACTTCAAATTTGTCATTTTCTGTGTTTCCATTTTATATTTAAAGTTGAGTTAGGGTTGGATTTTCTTCGAGAGCTGAAAATTAAATTCAATTCAATTTATGATAAAAATTTAGATTAAATACACTTGGTAGTGCAGTAGGTAGACAACTCAGATGTAGTCAATTTGCAATTTAAATTAGTAGCAATTTGCAAACACTGGGTAACGCAGTGGAATCAAAATCGCCTGCCTTTCAACCCATGACATGTCCCATCATGTTCAATTCCTGATTAAAGCAAAATGGTTTACAGTTTTTTCGACTTGACCAAGTACCCTGTGTCATTGGGATAAAATATATGAAAATAAAAAAATAATAGGCCCACATCTCGAAAGGGGCTTTAAAATTTGAATGTGTATTATTATGCAGTTTAGGTGGTATATATATAGATAAATAAATACATTTTATATCAACTAACTATATTTGTTTGATCGGATTGGAGATGTCAATTAAAACGTTTTTATTCCAACTAATATGTTAATATATTTTCAGCGGTTCCAAGAAGTTTAATTTGAGTACTTCAATCGATCAAGAAGATGCTTCGGCTCCGGTTATATATACAATTTTACTGTTGCGACATGAAAATTTTATTAAAAGTAATAGGAATTATAAAAAATTTCATAAAAAATAACTTCAGTTCCAAATTTTAATAATTTGAGCTTAATTTTTCATAATAATAAGTTTTAGGAGTTGTTTCATTCATCACAGCACTACTTGAACTCATCACTGGGTAATTGTAGTGTTAGACTACCTATACAACTCCTGATATATGCTTTGGTTGATTTTATAACTTATTAAAACATGTTATTAATACATCTGTGAGTTATAAAAATCGACCAAAATTTCATACAAAACCAATTTTATTATTTTACGGAACAAAAGTTTATATTTCTGAGCAGATGAAACAAAATGAAACAAAATTATTATGTTTTATTTTTACTGTTTCATTTGTTTATTATTGTATTTTACTGAAGTTATGTTTAATTTTTTCACCATTTCATCTGATTAGAAAAAAAAAATTGTGATGTCAAACTAACCGTAAAATGACAACTGAACCAATCAATGACAACTGAGCAATCTAATCGTAAAGTTTACTGAAACAATTTTATTGATCGTTCTAACCGTTTCACGATAAAACCAAAGTATTTTTTCACTGTTTCATTGTTACTTATTTGCTTCACTGATCGCAATACTTACTAAGCAATACGCTGAACATAAGTAGACTTGTTGCTTCACTCAATACATCCTTATATTTGGGATAGAGTAAGTATGTATATAAAACTAGAAAAATATGAAACGGATTTGACCCAAAATTGATTGATTTAAAATTGTACTACCTAAAGCAAAATAAGCTTTCATTGATCAATTCTACATGTAAACTAACTGTTTTTATTTCACTTTTTTTTTATTCTTGTCGTTTAGTTTTGGTTCCTTTTTTTTTCTTTTTTCCAATGTGTACGTCAAAATTTTTAGTCCTTTTTATATTAGTATTCAGGATTTTATTGTCATGTATTTTGATTTCTATTTTGAATTTACTTCCATAACTATAGAAATATCCATAAATATATATATATGTATATATATATATATATATTTTTCTGTTATTTTATTATTCAGCGATTTTACCCTTTTTTTATTATTGGAGAAGGACTTTTGTTTTATTATCATCTCATAACAGCGTAAGAAAAAAAAGTGTTTTTGTTTTCCTTTTTTTCCTTTTTTTAATTTTTTTTTTTTTTTTTTTTATTGCAAAAAGTGGAGAAGGAGTTATCGATTTATTTATTCCTAGAATTTTTGTATGTACATAGCAGTATCGAATTTTTCTGTTTTTTTTGCAAAACAGTAAGTATATAGTATTAAGAGTCCTTGTGACAGCTAAATGATCTTATTTTATTATTTTGGGGAGAAAATATTAACTTTATTTTTACAGAGAGCTTAATTGAAAGGCAAAATTAGTAAATTTAAGTTCATACTGAATATTTCATGTTCTATTTTAATGAAAATCATAAAGTATATTTGTACCTATCAGGGTTTCTCAATCAATGGTAATTGTTCTCATGTTGCTGAAAATATATTAGGTATTATGATTTAGAATTTGAAGAACAAATATCTACATTTGGATTTAATAATTCTATAAAAGTTAAAATAATTTGAAGAAATATTTATCAGAAATATCTAAAAACTTTATGAACACTAGATTTTAAGTCAACCGACACAACCCACAGTTGTGTAATATTTTTTTTTTAAACTTTGTCAAAAAAAGGTTTAAAAATTAAAAAAATTGATTTTTCGAAATAGATTTCTAATAATTTTTTTAATTTTTATGAACATTGCATGTACGAGTTGCTCGGGAGATGTGTATCATTCTCAGGGAATAATTTGTCAGGTTTTTTTTAATTACAGTGATTATACTAAAAACGTAGATGACGAGAATATAAATAGTCGACCTTAAACAAACGTAAATGAGAATAGTTACAGTTATTTTTTGCTTGTTAAATTTTAATAATATTTAACAAGTTTTAATCAGACTTGAAAAATTAGTTGATATTGATTTGCAATATGACTTAAGACTGAATCAAGAGACAATAAATAATTTTTTTTAACAAATTATTGTTTAATAAGCTAAACATGAAATCAATGTATTTCAATAGTCAAAAATTTTTAAAGACCTGTCCTGTAACTCTTAAAATATTACGAATAAGTTCAACTTTCCATTCATTTCTGTGTTTATTTCAACCTCTCCAATTATTACAGGCTCTCTCTGATTAAATGCTCTCAAACCAACTTGTATATATTTTTTTTTTTATTTTCATAAATATCTATATAAAAATATTATTTATCTATTTTAATTAATTATAAAATACAATTTTAGATATTTAGCCATTTTGATGGTATGTGCGATAATTTTGAATGCAGTTAAAAACATCCATTTTATAATTCTTGTATTTAAGTTTGTAACATGATTTTATTAATTTTACTCTATTGCAATTTTATTATTGATCTCGAACTGGGAATAAGTTTGCCATTTCGAAAGGTAGGAAAATTTTACTGTATAATAGACTGTAATAGCAATAGATACTTTGTGTGGATCATATTTTTTTTTATAGAGAAACAGGAATTCATCCGTAAAATTATTAATTTAAAAAATTGTTGCCTGTAGACAAAGCATTAATATATTATCTAGTAGTTGGGTTTGTTATTAATAAAATGAAACTTTATTTTTATTACAAAATTCTATATCACATTGTTATAATTTTGGTTTTCTGATTAGACTTCTCTTATCACTTTCAGACCCAAGTAAAAATTTTAATTTGGTTAGCTTTACACAAATATGATTTAATGCGTAGCTGGAACTATTATTTTATGGAAATATTTTAGTATTTTTTTGTTTTGTTAATATAACGAAATAAGAGCTATGGATCAATATATTTAAGTTTTAAATTGAAATATCAACTATTACGGAGTCTGGAAGCATCTTATCACATCTTACAATGGCTTAAAGTGAGTCTAAAAGGGTGATATATTGTAAACCTAGTACAACAAAGTATACATTTTAGTATTGGTATGTTAGTTTAGATTCTTTCTTATCTTATACTATTGCCACACATGTTATATCGATATTTGTAATATTGCTAATATCATGATGTCGCTGCTTGTGTATCTTCGCTGTATTGTGTATATTGTAATAGAAACGTAGTAGTGATATTACGAACAAATACATAATATATGTATAATATTGTAATTCAACACGGCAATATTGTTCATCAGAGCAGTTTGGTGGCAAGCACGTTAATAATTACTACAAACAGTTGAATTTGACATTATTTTAAAAATCAAACAAAAATTTGTTTTAAAAAAATAACTGTTTTGTTTTATTGTCAAATCAAATTAAAAGGGATAAAAATAAAAAGATGAGGTAAATTTTAAATACAATTTAAAAAAATCATTATTATTTTTTTTTTGCACTTTTACCTTCCATTTTTCTTGCTATAATATGAGATATGAATACTACATTTGTGTCTGGTATACTACTTTAGATATTATAATATAGAGAATATTAGAATATTGGTATTATAATACCGTTTTATCACATCTGTCAGTAGTATTAGAATTGAACACGTACCAGCAAGCATTCGCGGATAATTTGTGTTTGATATATAGTATATATATATATATATATATGTATATATAGTATATATATATAATTTATTTTCAACTAATTTTTTAAAGTAAGGAGTACGACGAGCAACATTTCAATAATTAGTTTGTATACCTGTAGCGTGATCAATTAATAATGTTGTGAGCCACTGCATTATTTTTCTAAAACACTTTACATGTAATTTTTTATTATGTCAATGTATAAAATAAACTTATTATAATTAAAACAGTACCTATCATATTTTTTTAAATATTCGCAAATTAACCCAATTAATTCTGATAAGACATGACTACATATTTTGTTTTCATACTGATAAGCAATGAAGTAAAAATTTTCAACCAAATTTGTAAATTAATCAAAAAATAGAAAAACTAAAAGAAAATAGAATTTAAATTTTTTTTTTTTGCTTTTCAGGACTTTAAACTTTTCAGACAAGGCCATCAATTATGTACTGTATATAATATTTATACGTAAAATATTTTCAACCATTATTGCAGGTGGTATAGACATTATGATATGGGACAGACATTAAAAATTAACTGTGTACAAAAATGGTTCACCTTAATTACTTGATTTTTTGTTGTTGTTATTTTGTTTTTCTTATTTTTTAGTAATTTTGAGTTTTGACCTTTATCAAACAAAGATTGACCACAATTTTTACGTGCTATTTAACATGACCCTCTTGTTTGCTTATGTTAGAAATTTTTTCTACAGAAGTGAAATGTCAGAATAGGTACATATATTATTATTTCAGTTTGAGTCACAACATTTTTGTTTCTTTTTTTTTAATAAAAACTGTAAAGGAAGAAAAACAATTTTTCAACGAAAAACGAAAAAAAGAAAATTTTATTAGTAAAAAAAAAATTTTTCTACTAAGTTTTCATTTTTAAAGCTAATTTTAAGTTAATTATGAAATCATCGAATTGACCTTAAAAAGAAGAGAAAATTCATGATTATTATAGCTCTCACTGCGCCCTGGAAGCCATTGAAACATATGTTGAGCCGATCTGATAGTTCGTTGAGATAACATCCAATACGGTTCTTATTTGATGGTTATCGATTATAGTGCTTACAGTCTGGCTGCTGTCTGTGTTTCTTTTATGGACATCATGATATTTATCTAACCTACATTAGTAATTGCATTAACTAAAATCAATTTTTAGTGCTCAAGCTGTCATGTTTATGAATATAAGTAAATTTGAAAGAGATCACAGCTAGAGCTGACGTTAATATAATTTTTATTATTGTCAACTTTCAGCTCACTACATTTACTATCTGTATTATTTTATAATAAATGTTATCCTAATTTAAATAAAAAAACTATCTGTTCTCATATGAAAATCTAGATATTGGTGAATTTCCGGTTCAAAAAAGCTATTTCCGGTCGTTTTGAGGAACTTGCAAATATCACCATTCGATAGAGGAATCTCGATTTTGTCAATAATTTTTTTATAACTGTTATAATAGTTTATTTTTGTTAATAACGGTCAATGTAAATTTAAAATAACGGCTCCCTCTCTTAAAAAATTGATACGCATGCTCATAAAAGCACTTTCAATACTAAATACTGCACATTTATGAATATAAGCAAATCTAAAAATTGAAAAGCAGCATTATTGCAGTTATTCGAGTTAACCCATGAAGAACGAAAAGGGGATCAACTTATTAAAAGTGACCGACTTAGAAGAGAAATAGGATTAGTATAAAAGGAATAAATGTTTGGAGACAAAACTAAACAAGTTTTTCTTGGAAATTTTAAAATGAAGCCATCCATTCGGACAGGAATATGCTAAGTGGAAGCATGTTTCACATTTTAACGGGTTATATGTAAAATATATCAGTTTCCATAACCAGTTTTAGACAATCTGAAATTTTTTACAGAAATCACACTGAAAATGAGCATTTAGAGCTTCCCTAGTGTCAAAATTGTTTGAAGGAAGGTATTATTATACCAAGCGCAATGATTTGTAGATAATGTACAAATCTCTTGCAAAAATGTAGGCTTTAGATTGGCAGAACTCAATATCAAAAAATAGCTTCATTCTACGGCAATTTTTGATTTACCTACACGTCCAAAATATTTACGATTTTTGTATATTTCAGGTAGAATTTGATATTTCTATTATATTAATAATTCTATACGCTTATTAATTATTTCTACCGTTTGAATTTCATTAAATTATCAAATCGTACCTAACTGATAGGCAATTTAAAGTAAAATACAATGACTATTTAACTGAAGAACATGTTATCGAAGTTGGTGTACTGCAAGGTAGTGTGCCGCTCGGGCCGCTTTTATATTTAATCTGTACTGCCGATCTATCTGATAGTAAATACATCCACATTTGGAGATGATACGGCTATCTTGAGGTCACACATAAACGCGCATGTTGCTTCGAAAAACCTCCTTATTGAAACTTATTGAAAGTTGACTTAATAAATGGAAAATAAAAATGTATGAAAATGAAAGTGCACAAGCACACTCTAAATAAAGACGCATGTAAAAGAAGTAAAGTATCTCGAAGTTCATTTCGATTGAAGGCTCACTTGGAAAAAGCATATAGAAACGAAACGAGAACAAATGAAACTAAAAATAATTAGTATGTACTAGCTAATTGGCGAACTGGCGTTATCTGAATTGATGTCTAATCACTGGATTATCCGTCCTCAACTTTAGTATGTATAGGGTTTGAATAACCTTATTATTTTTCAATAAGTCAAAATGCTAAGTTATTGTCAATTTTTATTGGAAAGCTTCAATAAATACTTTTAAACTGTTAAAAAAAAATTATTATTATTTTTAAAAATGACTCCTGCTTGATCTTTATTAAATCGCTTTATTAGATCTCACAGTGAGATAAAGACAGATCCAAACATCTTCTACACATTTTTGTTGAAGTTTGCTTCTAAACATTCACAATATTAAAATACTGTAAATGTAGTAGTGTTAGTTACAGCTTAGAAAATACCAGCTTTTAATTTTAGAATTAAATGTCATGGAAACCAAAATGATTTGTTGGGAGAAAAAATTCCATGAAAAACGTCGCATTCAATTTTCCCATTCAAGTTAAATTTTGATTGATTCTAAAAAAAATTGCTGCCCACTCCTTATATGCTACACCAACATCTGATGTACAAAAATTTATTACGTAGGTTAATTTTATTTTTTTTTTATTTTTCATTTTGGAAAATATCATATAACAGAAATCTACACCATAAGGATACACATTTCTCTGCTTTCTCTTTCTATTTCGTCTATTGTTGCCCAAGAAACTTTTCATATTTTTTGAAAAAGTTAATTTATTATAAAATATTATTATTATATATCTAAAATGTTATATTGGATCGCTGAAATCGTTAACAAGGGGTGAAAGGGTTTAAAGCTAAATATATATTCCACGTGTCAATGGGTTACGTACGTATCTCATTGTGAAACTTTAAAGGGTAATAACTCACCCTGTAAAACCTTTTAAAACCTTGAAAAATCTAACCAATTTAAAATAAACAAATATTTTTATTCATTAACAATTGAAGGGCAGAGTAAGTTCTGAAGTGATGAATTTGAAGAATAATAATAAAAAATTAAATTAATGAAAATATACAGGCTATAAAAATAAAACTGCCTTTTTAATTACATTGAAGAATTTTTGTTCTTTTTATTTATTTAATTTTTTTAATGGAAATTAATGTACAACAATTATTATTAATATTATTATTATTATTATTATGAAAATAATTTCTTGTAATATAATATTTTATTAGCGAAGGTTAAAGGATATTTTAAAATTAAATTTAATATTTAAATACGCAATTGTTTAGATAAATTTTTATTTTTGACTTTATCAAACAAAAGTTTGAATATGTATGACAACAGACTTAAAAATATTTTCTTAGAGAGTGTAACGTCAATATATATGAATCTAATAATACATATTTATAAAACAGTATATGTCTATAGTAAGGGGTAATTAACTTTTTTAATATTGAATATTTCATATCCATCAGTGAATGCATTAACACAATTTGGTCATGATCCACGTGGACAACATTGGAATGCTGCTCTACGCATACTAAACTATTTAAAAACAACTTGGGATAAAAAATTGGTATACAGAAAACAAAACAATAATTTTTCGGGTATGTTAGTGCAAGCTGGGTAGAAGATGTAAATGATCGTAAGTCTCGGGTATGTATTAATTTACGGTGGGGCAGCAATATCTTGGGATTTCAGAATACATAGAATAATTGCTACATCTATAGTGCTGAAGCAGAATATATTAAACTAACGAATGTAGCAAACTTACAATTTTTACTCAAAGATTTAACTTTACCTTGCCAGACGACTACAATTTTTAACGGTTGCTGAGACGCAAAATGTATTATTGAATGCAAGGGAAAAGATTCCAGAACAAAACATATTCAATATAGATATTATTATATTAGAGAAGCAATCTAAACCAATGTGGTTAAATTAGATTATTTATCTACAGCCACTTATTAGGTATGCTGATGCAAGTTGTGCAGGAAATCTAAATGATCGTAAATCTCATTCGGGCTATGTGTTCATTTACGGTAATATCTTCGGCAATATCTTGGAAATTCAGGAAATAGAGTTACTTCATTTCTAATTTATCTACGGCAGAGATGCCAGCTGATACTTTAACAAAAGTTGTGTCCAAACATAAACTCTGGATGTATAACTCTGGAAATATCTCAGGTTAAATTCCCGATTAAATAACATAAAATGCTTTATGGGTTTTTCGACCTGGTCGAGTACCCTTTGTCATTGGAATAGAATAAATGACAAAAAATAATTTAAACTATATAATCTCGTAACAACATAAATAAAAATGGAGCTATATTATATTGAAGAAGGCTTAGCTTCTGACAATAGCAATAGTTTTCCACATTTAATGAATTTATAAGCCGACAATTTTTAAAATCTTAAATATTGAGCCAGTATTATCGATATTGTAGTATAAACTTGCGTAATTAAGCACGAAAACGTGATTCTACTTAAGTTACTGTCAAGAGCATCAAAAAACATACACACAATTGTCAGATTCGTAATGAAACAAATGCACATGATTTTCATGAAACATGCTTACATCCACAAAAATTAACTGTTTGATGTTGTTTATGGTCTGAAGGTATAATTTGACCTCATTTTTTCAAAATGAAAATAACATTGCCAATACGATTACCGTGAATGTAGAACACAATGCAGAACGGGCTATGATTTACAAAGTTTCGATTTGAAAAGTATGTAGTTTCAACAAAATGCTGAAACATGCCATACATCTGATAATTAAATTAATTTTAGGACAGAGATGTTTAATAACCGTACAGTCTCAAGAAACGTAGATGTTAATTTGGCACCAATATGATGCCATATAACTTCTAATTAACATGGAACACTCAATGACTTCAAAATTCACATTATTTGTACTGTTATTGGTTACATGAGTTAAGATTTATGTGAAAAAGTGGCCAAAAATTATTGTTCCAGAGTCAAATTTAAAAAAAAAAAATTCATTGCCAGTCATTTAGATAAAATCATTTTTAATTAAAAATATGTAAATTAAGTAAAAAACTATATTATCTTACACCTTTTTGAGTTTAGCTCTTATTTGATCAAATTTTAGAAATAAGTAGGTACTGTAATTGATTTCTGTGTATTTTAAAAAATCATTAAAATTCTCAATTCATTCTAAAATTAGCCAATTTGTTGACCAGATTTTCAAACAATTTCTCCTAAACAAAGTTTTTAGAATAACTATGACAATGTTCGAGTAAATGAAAATTGTACAAGTGAGTGTTTCGGAACTTTTCAACATTTTAAGTAGACAAATTCATCAAAAAATTATATCTGATTGTTATGCGTCACAACTATCGATAAATATTTATAAAGCTTTATAAATGTTCAAGAATTAAGTAGCAGGGTGAAAGGTATGGGATTTCGAGTGACTAAGACAATCTGAACATCTGATAGTATTTTTGTACAATATCAATATGTGATACTTTCAGATCATACTCCGATTTCAGTCCATATGTTTAACCTTGAAAGCCGCTGTATCCTATTTTCTTCGAGGGAAAGCTCAGGATCAGAAGTTTTTTTTTCCGGAAATAATACAGCTTTGGGTCTTTGAAGTATTAACTGTATAACTACTGGAATAATTTCATTTACCACACTTTGTGTTTTGAAATTTCAAGGCTTTTATTTATCCAATAAGCCAGTAAAATCTGCTTATCTAATAATTGTTTTTTCTTGACTAGAAGAAAAACTAGGTGAACTAGAATGTACTCCAACAACTGCGAGGTTTCCAGCTTGTAACAAAGTAGTTTTAAATTTAACAGTTAAAATATAGTGCAAGACGGAGAAAAAACATTTCGGAAATACCACAATTTTTCAATAATGAAATAAATTTAACATTTTTATTCTTCAGTATTGAAGTTTCTAAATATATGAATTAAAATTATATTAAATTACTTAAATTACTTATATATTGTTTTACATTTTTATTTTTTGATAAAAAAAATGGAGATAAACATAGCTAGTCCAACACAACTATATACGAAAGTAGGTATAGTCGTGTTGGACGAACTAAACACTTCTTTAATTTTTAATCTAAAATTGTATTTAAATTATTTATTTATAATATTAAAAATATGGAATTTAAAATGAAACTTACCAAAACATAAACGCCGAATGGCATCACAAACACAGCTACTAATAAATCAGCTAAAGCCAATGAAACTATAAAATAATTGGTCACAGTTTGTAGTGAACGTTCACGTACTACTGATAATATAACTAAAATATTACCAAATAATGTTAAAATTGGAAATAATATTAATATTAGTGCCCAGTAATTATAGTGAGCTGAAATAAAAAAAAAAAATAAAAAAATTTTAATGAATTTAATTAAATTTTTTGATTATATATACATTTTAAATATAAAATTGCATATTTTTAGACAAATATTTATAAATTAAATAAAATATTAATATTCACTAAATCTTTTGAAGTTTTAAGTACTGCTGACATTTTAACTGATCAAATTTTGAATACTAGAGAGTCAGTATAGTATGACATTGTTTTTATAATCAATTTCAATCCCATTAAAATCTTAATTGAGTCAGTTTTTATTACATTTGTATATTACCCACTTACAATCTGAATTAAAATTCTTGATGTTTAGATTGCATTGATTTGTATATTTCAAATATCTATCTTTGAATTAGAATTATTAATTATTCATGAATTTTAATTTATAATATTTAAATTTTGTTTTGATTTTGAATTTGAAAATTAAATTTTGCATTATAATTGACGATTGAATTTCAACTCATATACTTTTAATTACTGCTGTATTAAGCTTGACGTTGACGACACTTTAGTATCACAAACGGATCACAATGTCAAAAAAGTTAAACTATGTATGTATATGGAAGTAAATTGAATTAATTATACTTGACTGAGTTTCAAAACCGATTTTATACAATTCGGCATTTGTGGCATTGTAAAATATTTTTGACATACAATGTGGAATGTAAAACATTGTAAGAGTTTTGGGATTTTCTAAAATACGGAATAAGTTAGTTACGGATTGGAAAATGAGTTTGTTTACATAGTATCGATAAATTTTCGATAAATTTTCAAATCGAAAAACACTAAATTTGTTTCATATGAAATTGTATTTAATACCGAAAAGCTTTAAAAATTACTAAATTGAACAAATTTTGTTGTATATTATAAATACTTTGAATTATTAAACTCTATACAAGCTTTATAAATTCTTTGTGTAAAGAAATAGTCAAAAATTCAAAATTTTTGTGAATAAATAATTGTCACTTTGATTTTAATTTATTTTTAATAAATGTTCTGTTACTATCAAAAATACATTTATAATACTACAAATATGCAATTAAAATTTAAAAATATTTTCAAAAAAATTAACTTACCTTCAATTATATTATCTATTGTACATGTACTATTCACAGCTGAACAATTTGTTTGTAAATCAAAATCAGTTAAATTAATACTTGTACCACTTGTAGCACCAATCGATATAATACCACCATTATCGCTACCAATTAAAATACCATCATTATTATTGCTTCCTATACTATTACTACTATTATAATTATAAAAATATTCACCAAAATCTTCAAATAATAACATAAAATTACTACCACTTGCACTATTACCATTACCATTGCTATTACTTAAACCATTAAAACCATTACTACCTAAATTTCTATTACCAGTAACAGTATTACCAATAACACCACCACCAACACCACCAACATCACTATTAATATTATCATCAATACTATCAATTATTCCTCCAGTATCATAATTTTGATATAATTCACTATTACTATTACTAGTACCATCAATAATTTTATCAGATAAACTATTACTATTACTACTACTACTACCATCATTATTATTAATAATATTAATGTCATCACTAATATCATTATTACCAGTATGACTATTAAATAATAAACCATCACTCGTTGCATTATTTGAATTAAAAAAACGATGAAAACCACCAGTTTGAGTATTTGAATAACCATTACTACCATCAATTTCACCATATTCACCTGATGATGATGCTGATGATGATGATGACGATGATGATGATGATGAATATGAATTAATTTGATTATTATTATTTTGATTTATATTTTGTCCACTATCTAATATATTTGTATTATCAGTAATAATTCTTATACCATCATTATCTTTACGATTATTATTAAAAATATTTCTTAATCCATTTTCACCACCATCTTGTTTAGATCTTCGACCAATTTCAAATTTATTTGTATTTTTACCATTTCTAGTTGCAACAATAACATTATTTTTATTATTTATAACCTTATTATTATTATTTTGATTATTTTTATTATTACTATTATTATTATTGTCATCATCATCATCATCATTATCATCAAATGAAAAACTATCATCATATTGATTATATTTTGTTGAACTGGACGGTGATACAGATGCCAATAATGGTGGTATTGATGATGTTGTATGATTTAATATTGTTATCGTTTGATTCCATAATCCAATATCATCATATAATTTAAAATAATCTGGTGAATTCCAAAAACTGTATAAACTACTATTATTTTCAAAATTGTAATAACTATTTGATGGCGCCATTTTTAGTTTTTATTATTTCTATTATTTATTATTTTAAAGAATGGTAAATTGATTTTTTTTTTGTTATTATTTTTTTTTTATTTTAATTTTACAAAAATATGATGGTAGGTAGTTTATTTATTTTATAAAAATTATTTTTAATTTTTTTTTTTAAATTATTTAAATTTTTTTTTTTTTATATTATTTTTATTTTAATGAATTTTTGTTTTGAGAAACTTTTTTTAAGCGCCAAACAATTTTAAATACTAAAATTTATTAAATAAAATTTTTTGGTTATTTTAAATTTAAAATAAAAAAATATTTTTGTTTTGAATACTGATTTGATTGAAGCTTATTTGTCCACAATTCTTCCAGAAACTGAATCTGTTTTGATATCAGGTATTGAAACAGAATAACTTAAATTGTTTTAGTTGTTCTGGTGTTATCTGCATGGCATTGGTTTCAAAATTTTCATTGTTTAGATTCATAATCTAGGATAAGAACCAAATGAAGGTAGCTTATAAAAATTTCATGTGACTGCAATTCCGAAAATATTTTTTTTATTTTTATGTCTTATCTTGTCCTATCATCTTTTTAAGGCCTCAATATTATTTTTTCTACCGAAAATTACCGATCAATACAATATCGGGAATCTAACGTTTTTTATAATTGAAAATTAAAAGCAACAAAAAACACCCGAATATGTGATTGTTAATAAAATGTTTTCTCACCACACTGACTTTTCAAAGGTTGATTTAAGATTTTCAGAAGGGCGAACTTTTTTCTCATAACGGATATACGAATAAAAAATGTAGAATGAAATTCAAGAATCGTTCTCAATTTCATTATAAATTATTTTTTTATTTATCTTAGACAACAACCGCATATGTAACAATTTATTTAAAACTTAAATTCAATCTGGCGATGGGAGAGTTGCGGCAACTCAATAAATTAATCTATTTGTATATTAAAATGTATATGTATAATTGTTTATGGTGTGAAATTTCAAATTGAAATTTCTAATTGAAATTTCTAATTGAAAATTAAGAATTTTGAAAAAAATATTCAGTTTCGCTACGTCTCTTTTTATATATCTTTCATTTTAAAGAACGATACTAAAAATCGGTTGTGAAATGGTTCAGATATTTGTACCGTATCGTATAATCAATTTACAAATTAAATATAAATATTCTATTTTTGAATATCCAATTATTATGTCAAAAATGTAAAGGAAATTTTCGACAGCTTACTGTAAACTTCGTCAAATTTTAATTAGCCGGTAAAAGGTAAAAATGAAATAATTTTGTACTAAAAAAAGCCACGCACAATACAACGCACTAGATAAGAAGTAGTTCGAAGAGACAGTCAATGGTATAATGTGTCTATGTATATAAAAATAATCCAAGATTGTAGAGAAACTGAATCGATCAGACATTAAACGGTATAATATGACTATGTAAAAATAAACAAAGATTATAGACGCTGAATTGAGTTTTAATCCTAATCATGTTTTAGTATAAACATTTTAAAGCTGTGTATTCTGTGATCAGAAACTTTGTACATATAGTAAATTATAAATTAAATATTCTCAACGATGTCCAGGGGTTGTAGGTATGATGGATCGGAAGGTTAGCGGGTATTAAATTAAATTTATATTAAATTGTCAAGTGTATTCTCTGCGACAATCCAGAGATTGGAGGTACGATCGTGATGTAGACTGGGAGGTTAGTGTTATAGAAACGTTAAGTTACGTTACAGCCTAGCGATATTAACATAAAAATTTAACTACATTTTAAGCGAAATAACGTACTAACTCCAATGTATTCGAAACACGAAAATTATTTTCGAAGAATACTCAGTATTTACAATTTGATTTTGAATAACAAAGGATTTATTATGCAAATAAACTTCAATCAACTAATTCAGTTAAAAATAGATTTCAATTACATCTAAACATATACATATATATAAATAATATATTTTAATTTAGATTTTTTTTTTTTCATATTTATTAATTTTTTTTGTGTACCATTTATATTGTGATCATAATCGTTTTATATTGGCTTGGATCCTAATAACAATATACCGAGAGAATATAAGAACACAAATATGTACACACACGTTTACAATACAACTCATAACATTTTCACTTTTTTATTTTTTTTTTTATTATTTTTAGTAATACTTTTATTTATATTTTAATTTTTTTTAATCATTTTTTTTTTATACTTTCTATGTATTCACAACCATCATAATAAAAATAATTTTTTTTATTTAATTTTTAATCCGAGGCCCAAATAGGATCACAAAATTTTCGCAAAGTAAATATGAAATTTTTCCATTTTTTTTTGTTTTTTTTTTTCGTTTTCTAGTAAATCTTTTTTAATTCTTTTATTATTTTATTTAATCAACATACACATGCATTTATTAAAAAATTTCACAATATACTTGTATTTGTTTATTTTATATTTATTTATTATTTTTTTTATTCTTTTTTATTTGAAAAATTTTCCAAAAAGGATATTTAAAAATGTCTTATTTATATTTTGATTATTTTTTTTTGCCCCGTTTTTTCTTTATTGTTATTTTATTTATTTCTATGCGAGAAATAAATAACGAAGTATTTAAAATATAATATAGAAGTTTTTATTAATGTTGTATTTTATAAAAGGATATTTTTGTTATTGTCTATCAAGGATATTATTTTTGTTATATTTAACTGATGATATTATATTTTTTTGGGTTGTGTAAGTCCTGTTTTTCCAAAAACTGTTTTCGATTTGAAATTCTGAAAATAAAAAAGAAGAATAAAATATAAATAAATATTTGTATTTTATCAAGTGGATAATAATATAACGGGAATAGAATGTGAGTAGAAAAAAAAATAGGATTTTATTTAGGTAGGATACACTAAACTGCAGATTAGTAAAAACATTTTTTGAAACAAGCATAATATGTGATTTGTTTTCTAAAAATCATCATGGGAATTAAATTTGTGTATAAAATTAATGGTTTCTGTAACATTGGAATAAATAAACGCTTGAATCTTATTTATTTTAGTTTTAGAATTATTTATGTGTTGCAAGGGGCGATCGACCATAAACGTGTAAATTTTATTTTAGTAGTTTTTAAATACAGGTTCAGTCAATCTTTAGACTTTTTTTTAATATTGATAATACTGTTCATGATTGTTGTTTCTACTTATTTTATGACTTTAAATTTTACAGAACATCGCTATGCATGTATGCTATGAATCATCTAAAAATGTGCTGGAAGAATCGAGATCGGATGTTAGAGAAATTAAAATGGATGTAAGTACCCTAAAGATTGAATTTCAATATTTTGGTGTTTATTTTTCAAATAAAAAATAATATGCTTTCAGACTATTTTGGCAAATCTATTAAGTTGGCAAAGCAAGTTATTAAAGTCAGAAATCGGCAAATTTGTTCAAAATGGCCTTGTTTTGTAGGACTAATGTGTAAAACAATTTATTTCATAAAATTTTTCAGTGATTTAATCAGTTACCAGTTGAAGTTAGTTATTTAATAACCTTCGTTTGCTATGTAATATCATCAGAATTACATGATATTAAATAAACCTAGTGAGATATACCTAGAGGTTTTCATTTTTATTAAAAGTCATACTATTGATTTTTTTTGTAAATTTTGAAATCTTGTCTATTATTAATGAAGAGTTCTATGTAATAAGATCTATTGTACTTTCAATTACAGAAACTGTATTTATATCTACCGTTGTTAAAGTCATTAACCTAATATAACATAACAAAATTTCAATCAATCAGAATGAATGCGGCTTGGTTTTGAATACATTTTTTTAATTTTTATTTCTATAGACAAAACTGATTTGGTCGCAATAAGAAGCTAACTACAAAATATTCTGGAGGGGAAGAAAAATGTGATTAAATTACGATACCTGTAAAGCGTATAGAACACCTGTCCCCGAAGAAATTTTCACATTTATAAAAATAATATAAGCTTCTCGGATCCACTGCAAGTGTTCTTTACACATTGGCAAGCGCTTTAATACCTTTAACAGCTATTTACAGCTAATAGGCGACATCTTAATTGAAAGAACAAGATCTTTAAAATTATTTGATGGATAGTTATTATAGGCCCCATATACTATTAAATATGTTTAGAAATTTGTTTCAAAACTAATGTCTCTCTTCACCATACACTATTAAGCTTTTGCTTACATAAACAGAGAAACTTCACAATTTTTAATAGTTAAGTCAAGACAAGGTATATTTAAAAAAATTCCACGTACAATTATCGTTTTAATTAATAATGATTGTAGAAATTTATAAAAAAAAAAAAAAATAAAATGATATAAAATATTGGTTACAAATACATATTATGAAAAATATAACTTCTATTTCTTACAAAAAAATCATAAACAACTGATTTTATTTATATTTTGGTTTCGAAACTACATCATACACGTTTAAACAATTTCAGAAACTTATGACCGCCCATTAATAATCAAAAAATTTTGATTTTGTAAACTGTTTCAACAAATTGTTTCGAAACAGCCTCACACACAATTAAATTTCAAAAATTTCGGAAAGAAGTTTTTAAACCGATTTAAACGTGTATGGGGTCTATTAGGAAAATAAATTGGTCTAGTGGAAATCTTAGACCATAAATTCAAATTGATTGTCGTAGCAATGTTTGCACCAAATAATAACCTTTATATTCAAAAAAATTTAAGCTATTCACAATTCAACAAATCAAATCCATAATGATAAAATTTGCAAGATAACTCAATGTGTCCAAGAAGTCCTCCTCTATAAAAATATCGAATCAATCGACCATCTCGGTGAGAGAAAATATGACTGTTCAAAATGGCTAATTTATTGTAACGAATCGGCTAAAATGTTCTGTATGAGTTATTTTGGGGACTATTAGCAACAAAAAATAAAAGCAATAGCTGATTGACAACATTTTAATTGAAGGAACAAATCACTTGGATCTTATTTAAAAATATTTGACAGATGGGCATTAGGGAAGTAAGTTTATATATTGGAGACACTTAGACCAATAGATGTACATTGATTACGATCCCAGGTTATAAATATTAATTTCTGTTACAATGTTAATTTAATTTCAGTTAAAAACACTATTATTGATAATGACAACCAAGAGAAATTTCAATAAATTATTTTATATGTTATAGCATAAAAAAAATGTCGTATAAAACAAAAAAAAAACATTTAAAAAAAATTTATTTTAAATTATATAATTTCAGCATAACCGCAATATGTTTTTGATGTCATTGCGGTAATTACTGTTTACACAATACATAAATTAATTTAATCGAAATACAAAATTTATTATTTTTATTTCGAGATTATGTAATGAATTATGTTAGGTAAAACAGGATGTTTCTTTACATAAAAACAAAAATTAAAAATTAAATAGAAAAAAAAATGTTTGCGTTTTCAACAATTTTTTTTTAAATTTTGAATATTTAAAAATAGAAAATAATTATTTTTATATAATTTGAAAGTATCTAGTAAAATTTAGTTGACTTAGAGTTTATGGGTCTATTGGTAACTAAAGTAAAAAAATTTTATTATTGACGCAAAGGTGGGAAATACGATTTATGTGGCATACAGTGAAAATAAATTATATAAATTTATTGTGAGAATATTATTGTATATTGTATTGTGTCACAAAGAGTTAAATTGTGTACAAATACCGACATATGTATGTAGACCTCTATAATTATAAATTATTCATTTCAAACATCTTTATAGAAAAAGTGTAACATACAACTTTTTTTTATCTCCCATATAAATCCTGGAACATACTCTTGTGAAAATTTGAGCAGGAAAAGGTTTTAAACAAAAAATATATTTTAAAATTTTGTTTGAATTTATAAAATTTTAAAACTAAATTAGTCTTATGTATTTAATATAATTTAAGTTCATATATAATTTTTATTAACTCTAAAAGATATTAATAAAATAGAAGTTCTGACATATCACAAAGTCTTACTTGCATTTTTTATAGTAAATATTTGGTCAAAATAAAACCTTATAATCAAATAAAAAAAAATAATTTAATTAAAAATTTAATTTTGTCTTCAGAAAAATGAAATTGTGAAGTTAATTTTAAATTATCCATCTATCTACCTTTATTTCTTTAAAAAAGATTTGACGAATTTAGTTTAAGTATTTATATAGAAATTTCTCTATTTAACGGAATCGGTAAGAAGCAGAAAAAATTAATTTATTTATTTGTTTATTTATTTTAAAAAAACTAGTGAATCCCATGTGCAATTGCAAAGAAGCTGTTCTTTCAAACACAATTTTATATAAAAAAAAGATTTGTTTTGTTTATTTGTTCTTGTTTTCTGAATCGCTTGATTCTGGAATCAAATTAAAGGATGAAATTAGACTATAATACTTAATATTTTATGACGAAATTTATACTGATTTCAATATAACTTAACACAATAAATCTTAACTCTCAACGTAGTAGATCGATAAATTAGTGTTTTCGAATAAGATATCAAAGTGGGTTTTAGGATTTTATTGTAGAATATAATCTAAAGCGTATTTAAACCATTAATTCATCAGATTTGGTTCTTTACATAATCAAAAAATATTCCTCATAAAAGACAGCCATTAATTTAGACGAACTAAGTTAGTGGTTATGTCATCCATTATGTTATGTAATAGCAAAAGTATAATTTCGAGTTCGAATTCCGCTTATGTCATTAATGTATGTAAATACAAAGTTTTTCAATTATTCTTTGAAATTAATTTGGAATACATGTTTGTTGTCATTTAAAATAAAATGGAATTTTGATATTATGAAGGCAAAGACATTTAAATTAACTGCTGTACCAAAAATTAGAAAAAAAAAAATTATAAGAACTAGACAATGTTATTGTCACTGCCATCTTGTAGATATTATTGTAAATATCAATACCAATGGCAATCGTTCAGTCTGGAAATTATAAAAATAAACAATGTGATTGTATTTTATTTATTCCATATTTTTTTACTTCTTTAGTGAGCAATTTATTTATTTGCACTTTTGTATTACATATCTATGTACCACAGAGAGTTTACAATTTATTTTTAAATATTTAATAACCCTATGATTGAATGCCGTTTAATTACTTCTATTTTTTATTTTTTGGTTTGTTGTTATTTAATTTTCAATGTTTGTTATTTATTTTTGGTTTATGGAATGTGTAACTATTTTAAATGTTTTAAGTATTCCCCACCTTTTTGGATATTTTTGTTTTTGATTCAAATTTTTTAAACTTACTAAAAATATTAAACTTGCGAAAATTTTAATATTTTAGTGGTATAATTCCTTTACTATTCAATTATTCTTGCTTTTTTACTCACCACGTCGTTCATCTTGTGTATTACACATAAGATTTATCTTTTTCACTAGACGGTAGTGATGGCGAAAACGATACTAATTAAAACAGAATAATTGAATACTAGTATTCGCCCGATCATCCAAATTCAAGGTAGTTTAATAAAAAATTGTATTAAATTTCATTATGAATAATTATTTTCTATCATTTCTATTTATTCTTGTCATTATAAAACTTTTTTTTAAGGATTTATCTTAGACACCAACCGCATACGTAATATAATTTATTTAGAAAAAAAAATTAAATTTAATTTTAATTCTCTCGAATAGAAGCTCTATTCTTTAGTGAACATACGTATTTGCTGAACTCTGTACTTTTATGAATTTTGTAAATGTGTGTGTATTGAAATCTCTAATTTTGAAAAAATGTTAAATTTCGCTACATCTCCTTTTAAATATCTGTCATTTAAAAGAATATAAATGAAATTCTATTGTGCAATGGTTCAAATATTTGCTCCGTACTATTTTCAGTTTACAGGTTAATGATGATACATTGATAAAATAATGACTGAAACTGTGCCAGACCGCACAACCAGAATATCTTTACTATCTGGTAAGCGGCTCTATACTCCCAGAAAAACTGAAAAGGATAAATTATGATTCAAAGAAACAGTTAAAATTTCTTCGAAATTTGGTCGACAGTTAAAACTTGATAATTCAAAGAACACTTGTATTAATTCAATCATTTAGAAATTCTAAAATAGATACTCAACCACTCCTTTTTTTATTGAAAATTCCAATTTTTTTTCTTCAAATTAAAACAACCTTTTTCGACGTTGTATTCGAATAAATGGAAAACAAAAATAAATATGAGCAATCTTTTAAAAACAACTAGATATGATAATACTGTAAATACAGTATATTATCCCATTCTGTGTGTACAATTCCTTTACCAACAGAATTCCAGTAAAAGAGAAAAAACAAAACATAAACAAATTAAATTCTCACGAATTTTTAAGAAATCAAATAAATTTCTTAAATTACCTACACATGCAAAAATCTAATTTAAATCCTTTAACACTCTCTACAACAAATAACTAAATATAATCCAAAAAGTTCAAAAAGCTTTTATCAGTTTATCAATTCAACTGTGATGAAAATTCTTCAAGCCTACAAAATTTTGCGAATTTCTTATTACAAACAACACTCTACACACAGTGCCTAATTTAAAAAAAAAAAAAATTAAATTTTAACATGGTGATACATTCGTACATATTCCACGCGTATTATGTGTAGGCCTAAAATTATTATGTATTTATTTTGTTAATGGGTTTTCGCTATGAAAACTTTATTAATATTGAAATGCCACAGAAGTTATTCTATACTTAACTTTATGATATAAATGTAATCGTTGTTGTTGTTATAACATAATATTATTATAACAGGTAACATATGTGGAGGTTTAAATACAATTTTCCAAAATTTTCATGTTATGTCATTTTCTATAAAAATTACATAAAGTTATTTATGCTTTGACATAGGAAATCTGCTCTTTAGAAATGAAAAGTTTATGCTCTTCAAAACATAATAAAATAATTTATATACAATTTGGATAGTTTAAAGTACAGCTTGATATATGGTTATGTATTGTATATTATAAAGTTTTGGCAAATTATATATTTTAGAACTTATCATTTTATTCTAATTGGGGATTTAAAACAAAAGCTTTTAATAATTTATTTTGAAAAATAATTTTCATTTATAAAAATTGGGTATAGGTACTTTAAATCTTTAATAAATTTGTTTTTTGAATCATTAATTCTTGACTTTTAAAGCTATTCAAAAATATAACATTGGGACGTGTTTTAACTTTGACCTTTGTTGGTTTAAAAACGTTAATGTTCGTCCAGGATCAATTCTCTCACCTCACTTAAAAAATCTGAATAAATCAAATAAGATATCATTGCCAGTTCACTCAGCTATGATTTGCACGCAAAGCTAATTGGAGCGTAACCCCTACAATGATTTTGTATAAATTTATCATTTTTTAGTAACAGAGTCGAATTCAATACTTCAAAAATTCAGACCTATATTATCTCCAGAACAATGTCTATTTTTGATCGGGATATTTTGTTTTAGGAAGAAAAACTTTAGCAGTATGAAACCTTAAGCTATATGCACTTACATCGGAACATTATCTGGATTGTTTATAGTAAATAAATAACTTCATTAAAAAATAAGCAAGTATAGAACTACATGAACAGAACTTATACATAAATATGACATCTGATTACAGTGTTACTGCAGATGGTTTAGTGTTTATGGCTAGCCATACAGATCCTAAAATGAGCTCTGAATATGTCAAATATTTCTACATGTTTCAATATGTTCAAAAGACCTTTCTGAATATTTTCAAAGCTGAATTTGCAATTTGCTTAATTTCAGTTCAATCCAAATAATTTACCCAAATTTTAATAAAAGATTGAAGAATCAAAACGGTTTCTACCAAGTCAATACATTTGGATTTTAGTCACAGAATTTAAATCTAAGCCTCTAAACCTCGTATTATCAGTCAATGTTATCGTAGGATAAGTCTAATGTCTAAATCTAAGAAATTTCCTTTAAACAGCTCTTATTTATGAATAATTTCACTGATATCCTAAATTTCTTCAAAAACAATCCAGCATACGGCGATTATCAAACCCATGTAAGCATATGGAATATACTTTGGATACTGGACTTTAGTATCAATCATCAATTATTATATCCAACTATTTTAATCAAAAATTCTTTGTCAAAAATACAAGGAACTGACAATGATTACAGTCCTAAAGAAAAAAATCACAGTTTTCATAAGAAATACAAGCGGAGACGGAGACATAATTACCCTAATTGTCTTGCCAAAAGTTTCTTTGGTACAAATGTAGTTCAAATAAAACTAGAACCGGTGATCTTGAAAACAAATTTATTTAATCTACTTTAATTTCAATTTCTTATCTAATCTAATTTCAAATATAGAGAAATATACTGGCTGATTGGGCAGAATTCTACGGTCTCAACCTATAACAAAGTTTTGATGTATAATCAAATATTGAAGCCAGTCTGGGCATACGGTATTCAAATATGGGGGTGTGCTAAACAAATCCATATTCAAACTATCCAAACGTTCCAAAATAAGGTACTTCGCAACATAGTCAATGCTCCATGGTATATTCGCAATGCCGATATTCATCGAGATCTGAAGATCTCATCTATAAAAGGCGAAATAATGAAATGCGCTGCACGGCATAAAACTTGTCTGATCCAACATGTCAATACCGAAGCTTCTAGCTTAATTCACAATCAAAACTTTGTTAAGCGACTAAAACGAACAAGACCACTTGAGTTAGGTTAAAACCTTTTATCTATTAAAACCTTATTGGATTTTGGTAGATCAAAGCTATCTTAGTTTCTTTGAGTTAAATGTAAATTAATGGTTAGTCTATAAGACTAGTTTAATGTTGCAATAATGATAGGAGTTTTTAGTGGGTTAAAATCCCACAGTCCTTCAAACTGCCTTCCCCGGTAATAGGTAGTCCCTGAAGCCTCTTTCTACAACATTGATGAAATAAAAATACAAATAATTCGCTTTGTTTATCTTTCGTTCGAATAGGATGTTCCACCGCATGTTATCACTACAGCAAATTGGGATTGATTTCTAATGAAAAACAAATAAAAAAAAAGCATCGCCATAAATAGAAGAAAAGATTTGTAAGCTTAGCAAATAAAATTAACTATTCGTAATTAGTATTTATATTACTATCCTGACAAAATTTTTGGAAACGATTTCTAGTTGAAAGAGCAATTTGAATATACTTCATTCTCATATAGAAGAAAATGATGGATAATTCAGTAAACACTCGCCCTGCCGGTACCAAGCAGCAGGAAACATTAAATATGATTTTTTAATATAGACTGTGACTGACCTTTTACCGTTGATATCATTTTATATCCAATTTTTGCCACAAAAAGATGAGGATTCTTGGAAATCGAATTGAACAGTGAGAGCTATCCAACAAAACATTGAAGAATATCCTGAGTGTTATCACAAAATCATGTATCCTGAATAACTCAGAGACTAACTAATAAACACGGGTTATGACAAAAAGTCCATTTGCGGTTGCGGTGATATAGCGTACATATTTACTCCCGTAATTCACAATCTATAATGGATGGACAAAAATAATGGATGAAAGATACATATAAACTAACCCACAATTGACTTCAAATTTTCTGTCATGCCAGTTAGAACACTTTTAAATTTGTTCGTTCATTTCTTTTCAATAATATGATTTTGTTTTAGAAACCGATAGACTTGACAGCCTATGCTTATTTTTCTTATAATAATAATCAGGCTTAGTAAATAAAAAACATTGTTTTAATATTAATAAAATTGTCTTTAAAAAAAAACTAAACCTAAATTATGAAAATAAGTTGAATATTTTTATTTTAATTTTAGTAAATATGATTGCCGTATTTGTATACGTCTACTACTCTACATCTACTACTTGCAGACTACTTCAGTTTTTTGTACCATTCATATAGAATTTTTTTATTCTAATGCTAATGTAAGAGCTCGTCTAAAAACAAACCCTAAGTGTTTGTGCTTCTTAAATGCTCTCATTCGAACATCTTATATATTCAAAAATACTAAATCCAAGTCAAACATTATTTTCTTATTAATAATAATTATTATCAACTATTATAAAACACAATTAAAAATTTTCAAAATATTTCCTTCCTATGTTCTCATTTCCATTTTCTTTTTTACATATTCGTCTTCCACATTCTTCTTGTTAAAATCTTTAAAGCTCAAAAGAAACTTTTTAATAAAAATTTATTTAATTTTTTTTTTTCGTTCTTTTCTTTTACTAATTATTTCACATCAACTTTCCATTTAAAAAAGTTAGTAAAAATTTTCCACATCACGTCATATAATATGAGAATTAAAGTGTGTGAAATTACAAAGTACACATTATTACACACATACATAAATCAAACTGCAAAGAGTTCTTCTACTGTAATCTGATCAAAAATTTTCTGTCTTCAAAAAAAAACTTTTATGAAAATTTTAAATTTCAAAGTACACAAAATAGAGTGACATTTATTCCATAGTAGAGAGTCAATTTCGAAATAAACAAACAAAAGTGAGAACATTATATAAGAAAAGAAAATATAAAAAAAAACTATAAAAATTTAAAGATAAAGTATAAAAGAATTTTTGTGAATTAACCCACATAATATTGTATAACATCAGCTGAACACAGTGGTGGCTTTTTAAAAGGATATTCAATCGGATGCAGAGAAAAATAAGTGGATATTTGCATTAAAATGGTGAATAATTGAACTTTACAATGTTAAATATATATGTGTCAATAATATTAATTAAATTTAAATATTTTTAAAATTTTAAGTTGACATAAGCGAAAAATGAGATATTACCATCGCATTCTACGTACAAAAATGTATTTTCCAAAAAAATCCGGATGATTTTATGAATTTTGAAAGGTCAGAAAATTCCATTAATTTATTCGGCCAAATCAGGTAGACTGTATTATTGCACATGATTATATTAATTTACACCAACTTAAGCCGTTATATAAAACAATCAATTATTATGTACATGTCAAATATTCTATAGAAAAATATAACAGTTTATATTTACCAATAGTCTCTTAGATCCATCGCGCGTGATCACGTTAAAATATCGCTGAAGAGATAGTTTTGTATTCTGTTAGACATAGGCGCGATAGTAAATTGCCGTAACGGCATATGTCAAAACAGTCGCGTGAGTAATTTCTGTTTGAACTTTCATAGCACGCAACAGCCATTTTTTATATCCTCAAATAATTTAAACGATAGAGAATCTCGCCAAAGTATTTTGTTTTTTTTTATCAAAAAATGAAACTACATGAATAAATTAAATTGAGAAAATAGTTAAGTAAATATTAATAAACAATTTTTCATTAATTTATTTTGCATTATTATTAAACAGTGTGTTTTTGTTTTGTGAAAAAAAAAAAACAAAAAAAGACATATCTTTACTATCTGTTTTAATTACCACGGTTTATGTACTAAACTTTATTTGAAAAATATTTTAAACATTTAAACTAATTCCTATTATAAAATATTTTATTTATTTATTTTATTTATTTATTTCGCCTTAATTATAATATTTTCTTGTTGTTTTACAGAGTTTAGCTAGAGCTTATACTATGTATTTACACCTATGATTTAGCTTATTGCAATACTTTTATTTTATTTTTTGTTTTTAACTATTTTGTTTATATACCAATAATTTATTTTTTACAGTAAAAAATGGTCAGTACTACCAACATAATAAAATGTTTAATCCCCTCGCTTACAGTGTCTAGCAGAAATACATATTGGGCGAAACGAAACACGTTCACCCTTTTCTTCTCGTCAGCGATGGGTCTAAGAGAATATGGGTTATTTAGTTTAGTGGTTATTATAAATTTTGTTCTGTTATATTAATATACTAAAATTGACTTAAGCGATTGTATCCAAAATTATGTTTCCGAATTTCAAGATCTCGAAATAACAAAATCCCAAAGCACTTTTGTTATCATCATACATAAACAGACAATGCGAACTCTGAAATATCTTTTAATCAACATTTTAGAATATATGTTAAATATACTTACATCTTCTTAAATATATAAAGCAGAATGTTTGTATGTATTTATAATTGTTCCAAGAATCCTCCCGAACGCATTAACAAAATTTTATTACTTACTTAGAAGGTTGAATTCCGAAATTCTGACTGGTTCAGGTACCTGTCATAAACTTCAGTCACCCATCAATTATATATATTTTTTTTTTTTTTTTATTTATCTCTATGATTATATTACAACTATCTTATAAATTACTAATATGCAAAAGGCGTATTAAAGATAACAAGTAAAAATTTTTGAAAATGTACAAATGGCTTGTGAGGGACGATTCCACTGAATCGACCCCTTATATCAAAAATTAATACTAATTTTAATATTCAATATTTATGACTCTACAGTTACTTACAGAAAAGGAAAAAGAAAATAATAAAAGAAATATAATATAAATTTGACCTTAGTTTTAGAATCTACTTAAAAGATCATGAGGCCTAAGGCGTTTTAGTCTTCTTATATGGGCGGTATTCAGCAGGTCAGCTGCCAGTTGGTTTGGATGGAGGTGCAATTTTTCGTGGTATCTTTTGCTGGTCTTTGTCACCACCTCTTTCACGGAGCATTGGTTTAAATCCTTTCTTACATTTGAATTGCTGACGTACCATAGGGCAATTTACAATTGTACGAAGAGCTTTGGCTTGAAACCTTTCAAGAATTTCGATGTTAGAGTTGCTAGCTGTACCTCATAACTCTATTCCATATGTCCAGATGGGCTTTAAGATTGCCTTATATAGCAACACCTTGCTCTACAATGAAACGCATGAACGACATCCCATAAGCCAATGCATATTCCTGAACTTAGTTCTTAACTGCTTATTTTTATTGAGAATGTGCTTTTGCCACATTAGTCTACGGTGCAGATGCAAGCCTAAGTACTTTATCGAATCTTCCTGCGGTAAAACTTTGTTGTTTAGGGTTACTGGCGGACATGTGCTCCTTCTGGTGGTGAATGTATCAATTATATTTATAAAAAAAAATTGTTACAGACCTGGAAATCTCAATTCTGGTACTCTATTAAAAACAAATAAAAATGTCTTCTATCGTTTCCTCAAATTTGGACTGGTTCGGGTAGCTGCCATACAACTCCTAGCATGCCGAAAGAATATTTCAAAAACCAAAGGTGTTACAGACCTGAAAATTTGTATTCTGGTACCACATCGAATATAACCAAATATGCTTTTTACAGTTTTCCAAATTTGAGCTTGGTTCGGGAAGCTGCCATACAACTCCTAGCATGTCGAAAGAATATTTTAAAAACCAAAGGTGTTACAAGCCTGAAAATTTTTAAACTGGTGGTACTACATCGAATATAACCAAATGGTATGCCTTTAACAGTTTTCCAAATTTGAACTTGGTTCGGGCAGCTGCTATACAACTCCTAATAAGTCGAGAAAATATTTTTCACAAAACAAAGGCGTTACATATCTGAAGATTTATAATCTGGTACTATATCGAAAATAACTAAATATGCTTTTATTGTTTATTGAAATAAACTGGACTGACTCGAGTAGCTGCCATACAACTCCTAATATGCCGAAAGAATATTTCAAAGGTAAAAGACGTAGCAGACCTCAAAATTTGTTATTCTGTTGTTCTATCGAAAATTAATACGAAAAAATAGATTCCGAAAAACTGGTTTCGATACCTGTCATACAACTTCTAGCACCCGCCAAGTTTATATCGAAAACTAAAGACATTTCGACCAGCAAATTTAAACTTAGGGTTTTATTTAAAATAAACGAGCATAATATTAAGAAATAATGAAATAAAAATTAACTTTTAAGGGTCTACCGTCACCAGGCACAGGACTCTGGATTTACAAACAATCAAAAAAAATAATGACCTAATTTTTCAAACACTGAACCCCGACTATACCAGTTGCTTATATTATTAAAGTTTCACCAACAATGAAAAAATAATGGGAATTATGCAAATGTCAAATATGAACCGCGTTAACAGCGTAGCAGTAGCTTATCAGTAAATTAATGAAACTCGAGATCGGGGAAGGTAAATTAATAGTCTGAATCAAATTCTTATAGCGGAAATTTTTTCCACCATGGGGAAATGTTATCAAATTATATTTTCCATTCAAATTTAAAACAAAGAAAACTTCAAACTTTCTTGGGCAATGCCAGGTATTTTTGCTAGTATTATATAAAAGAGGTATAGGATTTCTCACTAACTATAAAATACTTCCTAATTCTGAATCTTGTATATACATACATAATATATATACAAGTACTTGGAAAAAGCGTATTTACTTGATCTTATAACTAACTAAAAATCTTTCCAATTCAGAATCTCGAATATAAATATACATATACATATGACATGCATATAGAGGGAATAACGCACCAAATAAATCTTTTTCTTAATCAACTTCATGGGCTTTCACCTGATCGAAGTCCGTACTACACAATATTCTTATTTTATAGGTACTTCTTAACTCTATATAATGACTTTACTTTTTGAAGATTTTGGGTTTTGCCATTTGGGATTTCGTGGCGCAATATTATATTACATGTCTTGCTCACTGTGGATTTTAAATTTATTCTGTATTTCGGATATTTTGTATTTGGGGATTTTGAATTAAAGAATTACATAAAAAAAAAGTATAGCTCTGTTCAAACACGTCAATTTGTACATAATACAAAATATTTTTTTTTTTTAAATCAAACTATGGCAACATAATTATAACAAAAAAAAAAATGAGAAGAAAATCAAAAAAAAACTTATATATTTCATTTTCTAAATAAAATGAAATTGAAAAGTTTTCTTACCAATAAAATGTGGAAAAGATGGAAAAAATTATTCTCATTCTCTAACACTTTAATTGAAAATTCGAATTGATTTTCTTATTATTCTTACTTCAGAATTTTCTCTTTTAGTTTAATTCACACACCAGCTGGTGCTGTTGCTACCAAAATAAATTTTTGTTGTTTTTACTTTTTGTTTTTATTGTTTTTATTAAGTTTTCCTACACAGATGTCGAATTGAATTTAATATGTTATAATTTTCTTTATTGCTGTGTCTCTCTTCTTAATAAAATTGATTTATTTTCTTCTCGAAATAATTGGGAATTTGATTATGTTTTAATTTCATAGTAGAAAACCACAAACCACATTGTAGTCGAATAAACCACTAATTATCACACTATAATTTTCACAAAAAACTAATCTCATTAAATTTACTGAAGAAAATTAATTTAATTAAAATTTTCTCAGGAAAATTCAATTTTCACCACAACAGAATGTTTTTTTTTTTTTTTTTTATTAATAATATTAATTTTTAATTTGACAAAAGAATCCAAAAATAATAATAAGTCATATCAAATCTGCTGTTATTATTTACCATCTTGAAAAATAATACTTTAAAAATGACCTGAGAGTACTTAAAGTAGAATTATCCTTTAAAAACTTGGTTATTTAAAGATTTTCACTTGAAACTTTTAAGTATGTGAAAATTATAATATAAGTAATAAACATAAGAGGAGAGAGAGAGAGAGAGAGATACTTTCTAAAAGATTAATTTTGATTTAACTTTTAACTTTATATGTGTACGTGTACAATACTGTACACACAATATTATACGCTAATAGAAAAGTCCTTCAAAAATTTTATTTTGATTTTTTTTTTTTTTTTAAATATATACGATAAAAGAAAAATGAAATTTAATTCATTGAAAATTTGAAATTGTGTAGGACAACTTAATCCCATAGCAGAAAATCAAAATTTTATTTATATGTGGTTTTAGTCCTTCAGTTTTTATGTCCAACTTTGTTCTTTTTTTCTTTTAAGCTTAGATTTTAAATGAAATTATAGGAAGTGGGAGGTATTTCTTGTACGTGTTAAAGCTACGAAAATGTGAACAAGTGCTAAATACTTCTTTGCAGGATCAGAGCTGTCGATGCAGACCGTAGAATATAGAACAATTTTTACATTTTCTTTCAACAACATCTTCTTTGTTTGAGCCGAGCTTTAGATCTAGATTTTGGAATATAGAACAGGTAAGCAATATAAAGAATATATGAAGGAGTCAAATTTTCGAACTTAATTAACTTCTTTTAGATTGGTAGATTCAAATAAATGGTATAAAATTAATCTTGAATATTCAAGATTCTCTAATCGTGTTAATGTGGAATAATCCCATCTCTACTCTCTAGTCTTCTATCTATCTAAGTCAAAGGCAAAATAAAACACTGATGCTGTATTGTGAATTTAATAATCTAGCTTCAAATCTAAACCTTAGAATTTATCTAAATCTAAACCGTATAATTTTTTACATCTTCTTTCAACAACATCCTCTTTGTTGGAGCAGAGCTTTAAATCCATATTTTGGAATATAGAAATTTTTCTACATTTTCTTTCAACAACATCCTCTTTGTTGGAGCAGAGCTTTAAATCCATATTTTGGAATATAGAAATTTTTCTACATTTTCTTTCAACAACATCCTCTTTGTTGGAGCAGAGCTTTATAATTAGAAAGATTTTTATTGTTTTTAAGCAATAAAACGGATGTCTCGGGGAGGTTTTTCCAACGTAATTGACTTCTTTAGATTGGAAGATAAAATAAATAACGGCTTAAATAAAAGATTAATCGTTGCAATAGGGCTTATGGTGGAAGACGTAAACGTACAAATCTATACCGTATGGTGAAAAAACATTCTAAGTTTTGTTTTTCTTTTTACTTAAATTTTAATTTACAATTAGAAAAAAAGTCCTACAAAATCTAATATTTTATTCAAGTTGGACAATAACTAAGCCATAAAACTACCTTTAATTTATTTAGTTTACAGTTATAGATGACTAAAACTTGTTTGAATTTATAATATTAAAAACTGAAACCTAACTTAACCTACATCTATAATCTAACTAAACCATAGCTTACCGTAAATCTGTTGGTTATAGTTAGATATAATATATTTATGTTATTGTTTTAACCACCAAAGTGCTTATTATTTTTTTATCCTTTTCTGGGATAGACATGTCATATTTGAGTGAATTTGGCTTTACAATGCTCGGTTTATATTCTATACACTTGCATGTGGCCCATCTATTATTTATTATAGTGATATAGTAGGAGGACGTGATCGTGGTTTTGAATATACCCTACTATCAAGATAAAGAAAATATTCGGGTGCTTTAAATATCGTTTTCAGGTTAGCTTTAATGTGCTCTTCATTGTGGTAATACATATGAAATATTAGATCATTCTCCGGTGTGGTGGTAAGAAATCTATTGAAATGATTACGAGTGTCTTTTATAAAAAAAAATGCTGACATGTCAGAAGTCTCAGAGTCAAAAGTCCCATTGGGATTTATGGCCACTAAGGGTAGCCAAAATTCACATGGAAGTTTTGTCTCTCTTTCACTCAATAATATGGTCAAAAATTCCAAAAAAATTGAGTCATAAGTCCCATTCGTTCAATGGAATTGAACAAAATCATGAAGATATTGAATTAGATGGAACTATTTCATACGGTTTCAAAATGCGGGTACACACAATTATAAATCATATATCGCCCATGCAGAACACATGAGTAAACTTGAAAATTACATCAAAGTTCTAATGGCAGCAAAAGGGTTGTTTTACTATAAAACAATCCAGCCCAAAGTAAAATTGATAGCCTATCAAACATTTATAAGGCCAGTACTGGTATATGGAGCACATATTTGATATAGTATAAGTGCTAGTAATATGGAAACAATTAGGAAAATGGAACGGAAATGCATTATCTGAGTTTAAATAAAACACCGCAACCAGATTTTAAAAAATATTATTCCAACAAGTTTATATATAAATTAGCTAATATAAACAGATTGGATATTTTTTTAACAATCTGATTCGTAGGCATTTCGATAGATCAATGAGAATATTAAGCAAATGGCTTAATATCACATGCATATTATCATAATGATGAATATATAAAAATTAGCCTACAGAAAGATTTTGTGTCCCCAGAGTCCTTTATTTATCTAGATAACAATGGTTATATACAAAACCAAAACTATGTCTCAATATTATTTCATTATAATAGACGGGCTTACATGTAAAATTATCGATTTTGATCCTCAAAATTTAATTCAGGATCAATTAAAATTTGATAAATTTATCCCGGATAAGGACCAAAGATATAAAGTTGATTACTGGTGGCTGTAGGAAGCTCCATGAAATAGATTAGGATAGTTTAACTATAAAAAGTAGTCTTAAGTTTAGGTTAGGATAATTTAAGTTTTATTTAGTTTATAAGGTTTTTTTTTTTTGAGAATTAATTTGGGTGTTAGTAAAATTTTACCAAAAATAAATAGTTAGTAACGATCAAAAATACATAAGTTAAGTATTGCACTTATGTTGAACCAAATGGATCCAGTATATAAAATAACAGGCCTAAAAGAGTCTGATATGTTAAAATTTTGACTCTTTCATTTATAATTTTATTATAGAAACATTTTTTGTACCCCATAAATAAACTTTCTAATTTTTGGTATTTTTAGAAATTCGATTGAAATTGCATACTTTGCGGATGAAATATTAAATTTATCACCCATTTTCAATCATACGGCACAACACCGTGTTTTTAGGATCCTTTTGGTATAACCTCTTCTTCCCACTTTATTTTCTACCTACTTCGGAGTAAAATACAACATTAAACTGTATAATCTGTATTGTGTACACTATTGTGAATGTAGAATTACTGGTAAAACTACAATTTTGGCTACACTTTGATTTCAAACTGCCATGAAATATTAGAGAAAAATCTATATCAATTGTTTTTAATTTTTAAGTTTTTAGGTTTTAAGTATATTATTAAAATTCTATGTATATTATGTATATATAATACTAACAGTCTTAAATACAGTTTCATATAAATAATAACCTTATTGCTAAACTTAAATTAAATATGAGGAAATTGAAATAAATCACCTGGGATCGTAGAGTATTGAAGGACATATTTCTTTAAGCAATTTAAAGTTACTAAAGATTTGTGCTTACCAGAGAAGTTAATAATACAAAATAATATTGAATTAGATGATGTTGGAACACTATAACCTATGATGCATGGTTTTTGGACACTATGAAAATATTAATTCTTTTGTATAGATAAATCCTCATTACCTTACATACCCAATTGATTCTTTAACCTCGATATTGTTAAATTTGATATTCAATTATGAATATGTATTTAAAACCAGCAACGATTGATAAGAGAATGATCGAGCAATGAATAACGAGAGAGAGAAAATGTTATTCAATAACTATCTAAATTTTAAAATGACAGAAACTTAAAACTTAGATTTTTTTTAACAAATCAATCTTAAGTGAATTAAAAATAAAGTGGGAAGTAAAATATTAACTATGGAAGAGAAAGAAAGTAATACAAAAAAATATTTGATAGAGTATAGCAAAATATCTAGAAGAATTTTAGAATTAAAGGTAGGTTATAGATATATAGGTAGGTAAGATTGGACGGCTAAGTTGGAGCACTTACACCAAAAATATCTATTGTAATATCACAAGATCTCGTTCTCTGCATGTATTTTACTTTTTAAGAACAATTTGAGGTTTTGACGAAGCTTAAATTGTTTCAGTAGTTAGTTCAGTAGTTGGCAGTTTTCAGTAGTTTTGGTATTTGTAAAATCACCCAGTGAGTCTAAAAAGTAGGCTCTTGAATTGATTTTTCTTTAATGAATTAATGCGGGGTAGGTGAAGAAAAGGAGTATCATTGTTTCATTCTCTTTTTTGAATTTGAAGGCTATGCACAAACTTTTTCAGTAAAATCCAAGTCCTCCGACATGCTTGTCTATAAAATAGTATCTGCTCGTAACACTTACCATCTTACTGATATTTAATCTTGGTAATGATAGTAAGCTAAGAAAATATTTATGGTGCAGTTTTGGCAGGATAAGTTTGATTATATTATTTCAGTCATACCTATTATACCGTTTGCGATTTAAATCTCTGATTGATTCCTTTATTATATATAATAATCATAAAATAATACCAAAAGAGGGTAAAACTGCTTGTTTCATTATTTCTGCAAGATAAACAATACTAGAAACAAAAACAAAAGAGAATTATGGAAAATAAGTCAAGTCATAAGTTGGCTGAGTACATGTTCTGTTACAGACGTAAGTTCGATAACTAATTTTGCCAATTTAGATTTTTTGATAATCACTTTAGTAAATTCATTTTAACATCAATTACGCAATATAGCCTTAAATAAATTCTCATAGTTTTGTTTTCAAAGATTTATAGATTCTTAAAATCGTATGTACTAGAAATTGAAAGATTCTTAGAATCTACTAGACTTCTACAAAATTGTCAAAACTACATTATTTTGACCATATTGTAATAATCTTTTTTATAATGTCTATAATGTCTATAGACAGCAATGAAACTATACTAGAAAAGATTCATTCAGTCGACTGGAGACTCATATAGGATATTGTTACATGATCTAAATAAATTAGCTTATTTATAATAGCTATCAAGTCTATAGATAACAACTATAGAATGAGAATGAAACTAATGGAAACTGTTTAGTTGAGCTGTGACTTATAGGGTCTATTTACGTTATCTATATGTAAAATTTATATATTCATCACAAATTTTTGGAGTTAAATAAATACATAGACTGCTAGACAAGTTTTCCACCATGAACATAATCGAAGGCTCATTGAAATGTGTATGACTTTTAGAAAAGTGAATTTTTATTTCTTTTTTTCAGATAGAAGCAAATCGTTAAAATATCCTATTATCTAGCGTTCTATTTTTTTTAAACATATTTTAACAAACTAAAAACTCCTATCCTTCTGTTAAAATTAAAACTAATATTTTAGACTAACCATTAATACAAAATTTGATCAAAAACATACCATTCAATATTGTACCAGGAGTATAAGTGCAAGTGAACAGAAAGCTTCCAGCTAAATAAATTGTTGTTGAGATCTACTCTGTATAAGAATAATACTATACTTGTAAACTTGTTGAGATCTACATGAAAACTTTTATTTGTATATTAACTTATTAAATTCTGAGTATTCAAATGTCTACTCAAGTTTGTGTATATAAGTGTTACTGAGATATTATTGTTGAAAATATTTTAATTCAATGATAAAATCATCTTCTCAAAAACAATCCTCTAAAATATGCAACAACATAAAAAATAAATATTTTATTTAAATAACAACGCAATGAAAATTTATATTTCAAATGAAAATGGAAAAAGTACATTTTCTTTAAATTCCTATTTAAAAGAAAATAAATTTTCATTCAAAATTTTCAAAAGTCATCACGATAATAAAAATAAATTTTATCAAAGTTCTTAGAATAAAGTGTTTACTATTTACTATTATAGTAAAAAAATTATAGATACTATGATCGTTTATAGAAAATTTAATTTTTATTTCTTATTTGTTTCTTTGAAATATGCTTACTACAAATATTGCATAATAGTATACAGGTTGTTCTTGAAAACACTGCACAGCTATTATGCTATTGCTTAGATGTTCATTGATAGCTAAAAATTTTATAATAGTCAAAGTATTATTGGATAGCCGATTTGTAATAACACATTCAAATAAAAGTTGACTGTATCTAATAAATATTAAATGCTGAAAATTTGATAACCCCACTACGATTCGGTATAATACTGTTATTAAAAAAAAAAAAAAAAATTAACCATAAAATATTTAAAAAAATTTTATTTTAGTATTCTATAACAGAAACGTAATGAGACAGGAACTTGTTTATTACTCAATGCTAAATAAAGAAATTAAGATTGTAACTACGATTCGCCCGTTCTTCGAAATTCAAGGAAATTTGATAAAAAATCGTTTTTAAATTATTTTCCATCTTTTCAATTTATTTTTTGCACTATATAATTTTTTTCAATGATTTATCTTAGACAACAACCGCATGTATACTAATTTATTTAACAAATAAAAAAATAAATTAATATTTAATTGTGGTGAGAAAATGGTGAGAAAATTAAAATTAAAATTAAGTATTAAACTTAAATTTGTAATTGGAAATTGAATAGTTTCGCTACGTCTCCTATTAAACATTATATTAAATCGGTTATGAAAGGTTCAGATATTTGTACCGTACATATCAAATATAATGATTTATTGTAAAAATAATGAATCAATACGTACTATTTAAATCTTCAAACAAATCTTGTAAATAAAACCGACATTCTGTTTATCAGCAAAAATTAACAGTTTGGCCCAGTTTATTTTCTAAAGATGTAATTGAACAGTATTTTTTTTTGTTCTGAATTCGAACTATTATTTGATAGCCTTTTATATTGGTCTACTCTTTCCAACTGCGCAGTCTTCTGTTGATGGTTTTATAACCGAAATCGATTAAGGTATTTAATAAAATTGGTGAAACATACCTATAGAGTTTTTAATCTTTATTTTTAAAATAAGTCTTCAACTCCTCTTGAAATGGATCCAAATTAAAATTCAATTTCAAAAAAACAATATATAAAAGATTTAAATATTTTCCTTATATATTATATTATGTATTATATTTTCCTTTCCTATTATTCAAAACCATTTGAAAGCTATATTCCTCACAAAAATTTTTGTTTACCAATATTGGCCGAAAAATATTACTTTAAATTACCACAACGTAGTTTATAATATAACAGTGATTTTTTGTTGGTGAAATATTTGCTTTTATATTTAATTTATTTATTTACAACAACTCGGAATGTTGCTATTGTCATATACTTTTTCCCAAAGAGTGAAGTGAAAGTAGGAAAAATTAGTTTACTCTGTAAGGAGAACATAATAAATGAAGTTTTATACAATGGGATATACATCAGTATACGGATATCAGAAACACCCTGTATAACATTGAAATGAGTTCATATTGAGAAAACTTCTTATAAAAAATCATTTTTGACCAATGCTGTAAACAATATTTATTTCCTTGTACATAAAATATCATAATAAAATAAATGTTTATTTTCTATTGTAAGTATGTATATGTGTAATGTATATATTTATGTATGGGTACGACATCCTCCTTCTTGTGTATAAAACAATTTTAAGAAAAGTTTTTAAATTTTTGTTTGTTTTGTTTTTTGAACAGATATATGTGATTGTATTTGAAAATTTAGAAGATAGAAAGAGAGAAAAACAAAGAAAACAGATATGTTTAGAATTTTATATAGTTTCATTAAAGAAAATTTATTTAAAAAGTTTTCATAACCAATAAAATTTGTACTTTGAAGTAATCTCTTTATATAGAAAACTTTCTAGTCCTTGTTTTATTTTTTTGTTTTTTTTTTTGTTTTCAAAAACTTTACAATAAATATTTATTACAGAGATATTTTTAAATTTAAAAGTTTAATAATATATTGAAAAAATTTTCTTTTATGTATTTGAAAGTTAAAAATATGAAATTAAAAATAAATTGACAGATATTCGATTCGATTCGATTCTTTATTTGACTCGAATTTAAAAATAATTGAAATAACTCTATTCATATTTAATTTAATTAAAAAAATAAATAAAAATAAAATAAAGAATTTCATAAAATTTGTGTATTTAAATTTTAAAAAATTCTGAGTAATTTATAAATTTATAAAAATAATTTATAAAATATACTTATAGAATGAAAATATTTTATTTTTTGACTTTTATCAAATTATTTCATCGATATAAATTTCAAAGGAAAACTTATTAAAATTAATTCAATTTAAATTGAAAATTTCCAATGGGGCTTTATGCTTATGAAATTAAATGTTTTTGAAAACTTTAAGTGGGAAATACATGTGCAGAATTCTCATGCATCACTGCATGCAGATATGCATGCATATCTGCGTGCCAGACATATGTGCATATTTTATTTGTCAAAAATTGTTTTGTTTTGAAATAATGTAGATAATTGCCGCTATTGATACACATACAATTTGTTTGTATAGTAATAAAATACAAAATAAAATAATTTTTGAAAAATTTTAAAGTTAAAAGTTATTAAAAGTGTTTAATAAAAGTTTTAATTTAATAATTTCTATCACTATCATGAATGTAACAAAATATAATTATGTGAATAAATTAATGCTAGCTTGTTGTGCATATATTTTGTTATATCTAAATATTTTAAAAATTTATGATGAATATTGCAATAAAAAAGAAGAAAATCTAGACTATGAACTAGAGAAATTTTCATTCATTTCAAATTAATTAGTTTTTCTTCAATTACTTAATTTAAAATAAATTTTTACAAAATTGGTTATAACCTATTTACCACAAAAAACAATAATAAATATGTAAATATTAAATAATTTTTATGACGTTTGTCATTATTTTTTTATTAGCATGAGTAAAATGACAATTTTTACAATCTTTCGTGTTGGTAGCTCTTTCGCTGCGCAGCAAAAATTAGAAATAGAGATATCTTGCATCAAAATTCACTGCGTGCAGAATTACATGTAATTGGTTCCATATAAAACCATATATTCTAATTTATTTTTGCTGCGATGCATGCATAGTTCTGCACATGTATTTCAGCCTTTACTGTTTTTTTTTTTATTGATTATATATGTCATATTTTTAAATGGAGGCTTAACAAAAATGTTGTGTGTAGGTTAATAAATTTATTTGTCAAGTATATATCAGTGAAAAGGTCAAAATAGATATTTTAGGGATGTGTTGTGCCCGCGTAAGACAAAATTTCTATATCTGAAGGATAGCTTGTATTTCCAGCTTTCTACAAATATATATCGTACATTACGCATCTTATCCTTTAAGGGATGAAAAATACATTTGAAAGCATCGTTATTGTTTTATTGTTTTTGTTTATAAAGCGTTATATCTCTTGGTATATTAAACAATAAAAACTGTTGTATAGGTAATTCCGTAATTGCCATATAAAAACAATATGATTTTAAATCACATCTACTGAGATTTTAAAAATCGAAAAAATGAAAAAGATGAGAAATCATTATCTCAGTACTGAAAAGGATTTGAAATACAAAAAAGATATGGGCCAACTTTTTCCAAATGGAGTGATATCTATACATATATAAAAATGAAATTTTTTATGTGTGTCCTTAAGTTATTTATAGACTCAAAAACTACTAAATCGATTTGGATGAAATTTTCAGAGTATATTACTGGGATAGAGTGGAAGGTTACAGGCCCTCTTTTTAAAATTCCGGCGGGTTCGAGGAGCTGCCATACAACTCCCAGCCCCTAACACAAATATTTTGAAAATCAAAAGTGTTACAGAGCTAAAAATTTGTACTCAGGTACTGCCTCAAAAATAGCAAAATACGTCTTTTATCGTTTCTCAAAATTTTGAGTGGTTCGGGCAGCTGCCATACAACTCCCAATACCTATTACAAATATAATGAGCAAACATATCTTTTATATATTATATACCGTATATATTATATAGCATATTATTATTTAAACTTTCTTAAACTTAAAAAAATTGTTGTTTTTTCAAGAAATTATTATATATCCCTACATTTGGTGAAACGGAAGTCGATTATTTTTATTATTCAAATATTGTTTTGTAGAATCCATTTGTAAAGTTCGAACAGGTAGACGTATTTACGTTAGCTTAAAGACAATCGGCATGTGAGTTACATATTTATACCTAAATTGTAATATTAGCGTAACAAAATAACATCATAATTAAACATCTACCACCAAAATAATATTTTATTAAAATTATTATTTAAATTCTTATAATTGTTTCAAAGTTATATATAATAAGAAATAACTAATATCAATTAAGAAAAAAAAATTTTTTTTTAGAAAATTTGCCTTCAATTTAAGCGTACTAAAACTACAAAAATTAACTTTAGAATCGCAGCTTGATATAAGGGTTTCAAAGCAAGTGATGATTATTACGGAAAAAGCAGATTAGCCGAAATTCTATGAAGTCTTGCTATGATTTCATTAACAGATTTGGTAAAAATTTCGGCTAATTTGCTTTTTCTGTATAGGGACTTTCGGCCAGCAACGCGGACTGGGTACAGCTAATATATAAATCAGGATTATTAGATATATATTTATATATATATCCTATATTATTAGATATATATGTATATATTTTTATTTAGTCCGTTATCTGAAAAATATTTTGATGTTCACTTGATGATGATAAGTGCCATTGTTGTGGAGATGTTGTAGTCCAAAGTTGAACATTTTTGAAAAAAAAAAACAACAATCTTTCGTATCTTTCTTAAACAACCAAATTGCTCAAAATTTTAACGAAACGCCGTCCCAGTATTTATACATTGTTACCATAGTCAGACCGTTATCTTACTAAATAAAAACAGCGAGTATACATATTATGCATATCTAATAGATTAATCGATATAACGGTTTATATATAAAAAACATTAAAAATACAATGATTCTTTCAAATGTCCTTTTCGTCCTTAAAAAGTAAGGCGTATCTATATATATATATTTTTGGAAAGCTGAAAACACCAATTATCTTTGAAATATATTTGGTCCTACGCGGGTGAACATTTACTTGCAAAGAGCCATATTTTGAATATCAAAATTATATTATTGTTTAAAAATTCTACCGTTTCTCGATCACGTCAAAATAAAGGTGACCTGTTTTGAAAAATGCTGTTTTGATTAATTTTCAAACAATTAATCAGCCTATTTTATTTTGTCTATAATATTTTTTGTTCTAAAGGTTTTTTTTTTCCTTACTCCTCTTGAGAGCATACACTTGACATTTCCATCGTACTCGATTTCTAGCTACTAATTTCACTTGTATTTCCGAGGCAATGTCTAATTTCATTTTTAATCAGTTTGTACTGTCTAAGTAGGGGATTGATCTACTGTAGAAGCCGTTCTAAAGTTATTGTTTTATTAATATTTTGGATGTATAGTTTCTCAAATCAGATATCGTTAATTAAATAACTGAATATTAGGTGAATTTTCGAATATAAAAATCGTAGTTATTGAATTACATATTTTCGGGTATTAATTTATTTGTTTTATTTATTTAATTTTAAGTTTTTATTTTATTTTTTATTTTAACACAAAGAGGAATATGTAATGGTTTTTTGGGAGAGAATATTAATTTACATTCTTGTTTGTCAAATCCTCTTAACAGTATTTTTAAATTTTGAACGTTGTTAATTTTTTAATATATTTTTTATTTTGCTTCTTGAAATATTAGAACAAATTGTGTAAATCTTGAACTAACGCTTTTATATACAATTTTGGAACGAAATTGAAATTGAAATATTAATTAAAAATCACGCTTTCATTTTATGGAATACATTTTTTTAAATATTTTAAATTCTTTTAAATTTCAAAAGGAAAGATATGCGCACCATGGCAGGAATGGTATTTGGCCACTGCCCAGTAAAGAAGCATTTTATAAAATTGGGTTAACTGAAAATAATTTGTGCAGAATATATGAAATAGAAGAAGAATATATTGAACATCTATACTTCGTCATTTGGGTACAACGTTCCTAAAACAATACGATCTAACCAGTTTACCAATCAAATACGTTCTTAGTGTAATTACTAAATAAGACATCCTTAAGTATGGATAATTTACAGTTACAGTGATTTCGGATCAGATCACTGTCCGTTTACATAAATCTAATCCAATCTAGTCTTTACTCGTTGTATATATTTCTGTGTGTTCATAATACATGCACATGTTTATATTAGACTGATGATTTTCCTTATTTGAGTAGTTTCTTTATCAAAAAATAAATAACTAATTTAAATTTTAAAAATTTTAATCAAACAAATTACTAAAAAATTTCTATTATTTCATCAAAAACAATTTACTTTAATATTGTAGAACAAATTAAAGTCATATTTTAAAAAATTAAAAGAAAAAATATTTTAAAGTAAATATTTTAAATTTTTACATCCTGAAATGTTTGCTATATAATGTACATATAGGTGATAGTCCTTTGGAGCTTAAGGCTATTTTAGAGAAACAAAATATGAAAATTTAAATTTTCATATTTTCGTATATATTTTGAGAATTTTCATAATTTTTTATTATCCTTGTTTATAATATTTTCTAATCATGATTTACTGTTGTTTTTATTTTCTTGTACATTTAATTAAATTTTTTAGTTATAAATATACATGCAAGAAATACATATACAGTATTGCAATATTTCTTTATTAAAAATTAAATTAAAAATATGAATTTAATTAAGTTCTTTTTTAGTCCGTGAATTACTAGAGGGTTAAAATACGTACTCCAAGAGCAATTGATAAATTGAAATATTTCGAACATTTTCTTTTTAAATTTTGATTTCATTTTATTAAAATTTTTATTTTAAAATTTATTTGAATAAACAAAATCCCTAATTTTTGAAATAACAAGTCACAAAAAAAATTAATATTAAAACAAAAGATGAAATCAAAAGTAAAACTAAAACAATAAAAGTGCTAAAATATAATAAACAAGAAATTATATTATGATCGTGTATTATACCGATGTTAATAGTAAGGCAAATGGTTTTAGTTTTAACTTAAAAGAATTAATAGCATTCGTAACATTCGCCGGTCTAGCATTAGCATTATAAATGAAACAATTTATTTTATTTATTTATTTTCTTTATTTTCTTAAAAACAATCAATGTTTTACATATTTTCAATGTTTTTCATATTTTTGTTTTACATAATAAATAAGTTAAATTGAAAAACGTAAAAATAAAATTCAATTTATTTAATATCTTAAAAATAGTTTAACATTTTAATACTTAGTCAAAATTTCATATTTTATACTACACTAACACTATCAAAAGATCGTACTCTAGTCAAAGCAACATACAACTGTGAAATAGATAATTGTGTTTTTAGTGAAATATTTGAATAAGTATTAAAATGTTAAACTATTTTTAATAAATAAAAAATATGTAAAACATTGATTTTTTTAAAGAAAATAAAGAAAATAAACAAATTAAATAAATTGTTTCATTTATAATGCTAATGCTAGACCGGCGAATGTTACGCCGGGAATAGCTTGTAATTTACAATGGTATTTGATCTATCTATAACTATTTTTTTTATATTTCTTATTTAGGTATTTATTTATTTATTAAACAGTGGACCTGTAGATAAATCCGCAGGCCTAGGTAGATATTATAATACGTACGGTATCATAAATTATTATAATTGTAATTATTATTGTTATTTAAATAATAATAATAAAATTAATAAAAAAATGAATAAAATTATAATTTACAATATTTATAATATGCTTAATATGTATAATATAATAAATCATAATTTTATTTGTCTTTCATAGAATCAAATTGAAAATTTTGACCGCTAATAGTTTTGACGAAAAACTTTTATATAAGGCCGCGTTTATACGTTTTTGAATTGTGTTTATAACGTATAAATGATGTTCATTAAACTTTGACATCCGACTTTGTTATAGAATATCATAAATTATTTTTTTTAAAGAATAGTACTCCCCACGCATTTTCGTATTTCGCAAGTTGAAAAAGTGATTTTGCGAGAAAAGGTATTTATAAACTCCTAATTATGTTATGCTAATATATTGAAAGATATACATTAAAAAATGTGTATTAAATATTATTATTATTCATCAATACAAATAATACTTAGAATAATTGATTTACTATTTAAATATTTATATTTTATAAATCTTCTGAAATTACACTGAATATTTATATCTGTTTATAAGTATTTATTATTAGTACTCGTCACGCATATTCGTATCTTCGTACTTTGCAAGTTTAGAAAGTGGATTTTGCATGAAGAAATATAGTATACTTTGCAACTGTATTTGTTTATCTTTTAGATATATAACTAAAACTTTTGAAATAAAATTTGATGTAATTGCAATCAAATTTGTAAATGTAATAAAAATAAGTGAAACAAAACTTTCATGAAACAAAATCTGATATCTAAACGCTTCCTAACAAATACTATTAATAGAGACATACATTTCAACAACATGTGGCGATCAGAGATGACGCTGGCAGTATTGATATGAAATTAAATGCATTTAAACTAAATACATACCACACCCACATTAAAAACACATTAAAATAGCCATAGATACGTTTTTTGTGTTTTTTATTATTATCATAATAGCCCTAACTATTTTCATACTCAAAATAAAAAAACCAAAAACATTTATTTATAGAATTTATATTTTTATTTCACTTCTTTTAAATGGTGGTTTTGATGTTTTGGTATGATTAGGTATGACCATTATAGTAAAGGTTATGATTGGTTATGACTTTGTTCAATCATATCGAATCATATAGGTCATTTAACGAAGTATCATAATGACATCATATGATGCCTTATTACTATTATAGTAAGGGGTAAAGTCAATAATTATGCTTTTTCTCTTATTCTTCAGTTTTTATTGTTATCCCGCTAGGGTCTCTGATGTAGGTAAGGATAGTCTGTGATTTTTCTTTTTAAAGTTTTTTTAATTTTTATGCTTACTAAATTTGCCATGTATTGAATTGGAACTTGATAATAATGTCATAACATATTTTGTTTTTATTGTTCTTAGCAGATCGTAAATTTCGGTTTATGATTCTCCATGTACAATATTATATTTACTCAATGCTACTGCGCATTTGAATTTATACTTTTGAATTATTTGTTAATAAAATAAATAAATTTCAATTATTGGAATTTGTGAACATGGTCTGGGTGAATATATTTTCTAAATTTACTATTTGTTTTACCGGTAAGTTTTTTTGCTGTAATATCGTAATATTTTAACAAAGCTATTTCTATAATTCGATATAATAATTATATTCTGATAATTCGGTTTTTGTCTTTGCTACTTTGCTTTTTTTTAAATTAATTCATATAATCAGATATAATCAATGCTATTCCTCAATAGGTGAATTGTTTTTAGGTTAATTTTAATTTGTTTTTGGTTTTATTTGGTTTTATTGTTTTGTGGTTTATGTCTTTAAATTAAATTGTGGACACTATCGTAATTCGTAATAGTTTGGTTCTAATAAAGTTGTCTAATCTAGTTGAAAAAAGCTTTGTGAAAAGTTTAACAGACGTTTAAGCGTATTAATATATAAGATTACATAGTAGAATATAACATAAAATTTCCAAAAGTACAAAAGTAAAAATGAACATAAGGTATTAAAAAATTATCAATATGAACTTGCAAAATGGACAAACAATTTAAGTGAGTGGAATAAATAGAAAAATTGAGAAATTAATATAAGAATCTAATTAATAAAGCTAAAAATTCTTATTAAAGTAAAAAAATTGAAGAATCTAATGATCAAAAAACTATGTGGAAAAACATTAAAAATTTTGTTTTGCACAAAGGTTTTACTGAAACATCTGAAATAATTTTTGATAATGAGGCAGTGAATGATAATATAACTATAGCCAATAAATTTAATAAATTTTTATAGAAAGCATTCAACAAATTAATAGAAGCATTAGATGTGGAACATAATGTGTAAATTATATTGAAAGTAAACCATATATATTTAAATTTTTAAACAATAACAATTGATTATTTAAAAGAAACATTAAAATTGATAAATAACAAGCGTGGTATGAATTTTGTCAATGCAAGTTTGTTATTGGAGGCCTATGAGTTTATTGGTGAAAATCTATTATGTATAATTAACCAGTTTCTAATATCTGGAATGTTCCCTAACGTGTGGAAAAAATTGATTGTGGTTTCAATAGAAAAAGTTAAAACCACAAAAAATGTAAATGAATTCAGACCAGTAAATACCATATAATTATATAACTACCAACAAAAGCTAAAATTTTAGAGAAAATTGTATTTAATAAGTTTGAAGAATATTTAGGAAATAATGGACTAATATCGGAATATCAATCCGGATTCAAAAGAGGACATAACTGTGAGGCATTAATAAATTTAGTTATCATAAATTGAAAAATTTCAGTATTCGATAACAAACTCTTAGTGGTCGTATTTTTTGATTTAAGGCGGGCTTTCAAAACTGTTGATCGTGATATTTTATTATGTAAACTTGAGGAGTATGGTATTTGTGATATAGAATTAGAATGGTCTGAATCTTATATGGGAAAGTGTAAGTGAATGTGTTGATAAAATATATGTTGATTTAAATAGTTTAGGTAGGTGACTAAATATGAATAAACTTAAACTAAACATATGTAAAACTAAATGTTTAATTAGTAATGGAAGGGAAAATGAAAATCATGATATTATAATATAAAATAAAAACATAGAATCGAAGAAATAAAGTACTTAGGAGTAATAAAAGATTGTAAATTAAATTTTAAAAGTCATATTAATTATGTTTGTAAAAAGATCGCTAAAAAAGTAATTTTTTTTAATAAAATTAGAAATAAATATCAATTAAGTGTGCAATCAATTAACATAATACAATGATCAAACCACGCTTTGAAAATTGTTCTTCTATATTATTTATGTGTAATTCTGAAATGATGGGTAGATTGCAAATACTTCATAACAAGTCTATGAGAGTTGTTCTGATATTGAATCGCTATGTTTCTGTACATGCAATGTTAGACACGTTAAAATGGCTAAATATTGAACAACAAATTAAAATGAATGTTTTGATCATTTACCCAAATTATTTATGTAATAAAATTGTATATAATGGAGACATACATGAATATAATTTAAGAAATGATGTTAACTTTAGACTAGATTTTTATAGAAATGAAAGAACAAAACATATGTTCATGTACAAAGATTTGCAATTATATAATAATCTTCCTACAGAGTTAAAAATGGAAAATTGTTTGAGTAGATTTAAAAACCAAATTAAAATTCATGTAAAGGATAATTTTTAAATGAACTAAATCAGATTAACTCCATATTAAGTAAATTTATTTTAATTATTTATTAATATATGAATATTATTGTAATTATAAATAGTTTTATATAAACTAAATAAAATAATAAATTATTAAAAAATAAATAAATAAATAATAAAAGCGTCAAAATTTCATAATTAAGCAAAATTTATTTAAAAATTTTAGTACGTACTAAAAAATGTCATTGGTGTCAAATTTTAAAGTCAACATTAAAAGCCGAATTTAAAGCTTTTAATAGGTATTGTCATTAGTACAGGTTTTTAATTCAATTTAAATATTTTTTTTTTTAATATTCACATTTTCATTTTTTTCATTAATATTGGGTTTTACATTCAGTGAGCTTCTAAAACAATTGAATAAAATAAAGTTGGGTATTGAATTTGCAATAATATCAATAACCAAATTCTGAAAGTAAATTTTTGCCAAACAGAGTCTATATAGGAGTCTATAGAGCTTTTCAACCGAATTCGATTCTCAATGAAGCTAAAAAAAATCTTTATGTGGTTTTTGACCTGATTCAATATACTTTGTCGTAACAATTATGAATTTTGAAAAAAAAACTAGGGCAATTTATACTAATTTAATACTTCTATCAAAAATGTATACACTAAAATAAATTTTCATTTGTAAGCATACCAATTTTTTAACTGTTTGATCTTCCATGATAATTAAGTTTGAATTTCAAAATTTTTAAATTGATCGAAAAAACACAAATGTAAAAATAACCAAGCTTTGCAGTGTTCCTTTAACTACTTTTAATTTTATGTAATCTTTTGTTTAGTTTTAATATAAAAATTTAAATAAATAACCATATAAATAACGAAATAGACAATCGTAAGTTAATATAAAAGTAAATAAATACATAGTTCAAAAAATAGCAGCAATATTAGAATTAATTTATGTATTAAATTAATAAGGGTCAAATGAAATTAAAAAGCTACTAATCATAAATTGAACGAAATAATCCTAGTGAATCTATTTGGCTTAATTTGAAAACGATCTGATCGTACAAAAAATTTATTATAATTACACAAATTTCCACTAATTTATTTTTAAATAAATTAAATTATTGACATTTTAAATTAAACAATCTCTATTTCATACAATTTGTGTCATGTACATCCTGAATAAGATAAACTAAATTAGAAGATTTCATATCTCTAATTAAGTTTTTCTTAAACACCATTTTCCTTAATAAATTCACAAATCAAATACACAAAATGTATATTAAGAAGACACACAAAAACCAAAATTCAACAAAATAAATAATTTTGTACAATTTCTTTATTATCTTATCCTTAATATTCTCTTATTATAAATATCCTGGAATGTTTCAAAAAAGAAATCCAGAGATAAATAAAAATCTTTTTCTGGATTTTATTGTCATCAAATAAAAGAAATTTCTAAGCTTTATAGAGTAACACCTTTTATTTCCTTTTTTAATTTTTTTTTTTTGCACCCGGTATATAATGTACCTACTTTTATATTGAAATTGCAATATTTAAGTACTAAATTCGAATACTAACACAAAAAAGGACAATAGAAATTTTCTTTAATATATATAAGAAAAAAAAAATGGCAATAACCAAAAAAGTAAAGAAAACATTATCCTTAATATTTGATGTACTATATTATTGAAAGTAGGTATAGTCACAAAAGAATAGTCATAAAATGAGGAGCAAAATAACAAGGATATATCTTATTCAAGGATATTTTATTTTTCAAAAATCCTCCTAATACCGATTGCTTTTTAAACCGATCGAAAAATTTTTAAGTGGCTTCTGTCATTCACTTCAAATATGTATTATCAAAGGTGATATCTTAAATATATATATATATATATATATATATATATATATATAAATATATATACATAAACACAAGGTTACTAACTAAACTTTTTTATTTTAAATATAATCATCAATACATTGAGCTTCCATATTATAAGTCAGGTTTTTTGTACAAATGTTCTAAAACGAAAAGGACTATAAAAAATTTATTGAAAATTTGGATATATATTTTTTTTTGTTATTGTTCTTGTTTTTTTTTTGCTATTATTATACGTGAACACATTTTTATCTATAAATTTTCAAAATGGTTTTAGAATAAAAATAAAATGATACTTAACGTTTCTTAATAATCTGGGGATTAGTATTTTGATTTTAAGAAGAAATTTTGATTTGAAACCAAACAAAGTCAGTAGTTTTGTAGCTATTTTTTTGTTGTTGTAATTCAGATTTTTGGTGATTTATCATCACCTGATTATAGGCCTATTTTTCCTAAACCACTTGGGTTTAGTCAAATATTTGTACACAGAATATAAAAGATCAATTTAAATTTTATAAAAATCAAATTATTTTTATAATTTTAAAAGATATCAAATGGACATTAATATTTGCTTTGACATTAATCTGATAAGATTAGGTACCTATGTAACAAAATATAACAAACAAAGGGAAATGTCAATAAAGAAATTGATATTAAAAAGACAAAAAATTGAAACAAAAGGCATTTTTTAAACAATAGAATAAAAACAAAATGGTCTATGGTTGTATTAAAATATTTACAAAATGTTATTGCCTTATGATTGATAAATTCAAGTGAAATTGGAATCAACAATTTAGAATCAATCAAAATATTTAAAGAAAATTTCTCAGCCTGCTTAATTTTGTCTTGGATTTGTCAAAACAATGAATTAGTTCGCGATTTAGACTGTACTCATATTAGTACCGACTGTGTTTAACTGAAAACTATCACTAAATAATAAATTTTGTTAGTTTAAGGACAAAATAATAACCTCAAAATTGGTACTATCAATTACTAAGTGGTGAAATTTTTTATATTTTTTTTTCATCAGTAACACTGGGTAGCTAGAGCGCCTGTCTTTCTTCCTAATTTATCATATCGTATCCCAACCAAGCGGCACGTAAATAGTACAGGTATTTTCCTAAGACTTTGGCTGTTTATAAACAAAAAAAAGAAGATTCTGTCCCAGATTCGATGCATGGGAAAAACCAAAAAAAAAAAAATGCTTTATGAGGTTTTTGACCTGATACCCTTTGCCAATGAAATACAAACATATGTTGTAAAATTTTGTTATTACTAAAAATAAAATGTAACTAGACTTTTATGAAGGCAAGGCTCTATAACAGATATAGTTTTCTACATTTAAATTAATAGATAAATCATAAAAATTAAAATAAAGAAAAATTCATGTGATTACGTAACCCTAATTTCTGTGTAAAAGCAGTTAATGTGTTCATTCCAGTTGTTCATCCTTCGTCCTTCCTGGTGTTATAGAAATGTAAAAAAAAAAACAGTTTTATTTCGAACTAATTATCTTATGAATTTCTTTATTTTTATAGATTTTAGATAATAAATGGTTATAAGATTTGGCGGGATGTTATTATTTTTGACATATGGGTAGGTGAAGTCATATTAAGCAACATTATTTATATAACTAAAGATCTAACTACAATAGTTTAGATGATATAGCCAATCCTTTACAAACTTTTATTTTATTCAATTTAATTCGCTTTAATTACATAAATATTGAAAACAACAACTGTCTTAAAATAAAATAAAGTATGAATTAATTAAGGTTTCAAAAAGTTATATATTATAGTGCTAAACAACCAAGAATGTATAATAAAAATAAAATAATTATATATAAATAAAAATAAAATAAATATTTGTATATAAATCGAAAACCACTGTAGCTAATGCTTGAATATAATTTAAGTAATAATAATAAAGTACACACTGAGTGGTACAGTAGTTAGAGATCCTGTCTGTCAACTGAAAATATAGGTTCGATTCACGATAAAAGCAAAAAATGATTTCTGGATTTTTCAACCTGGGCCAGCACCTATTTGAGAATAGATGAGAATTTTGGTTATCACGAAAAATAAAACGAAACTATGTTTATATGAAGGCGAAGTACTCAATACAATTAGATACAGTTTTTCGCATTTAAAATTAGTATAGATATACCATAAAAAATCTAAATATTGTATGTAATTGTGTATTCCAATATCTGTGTAAAAGGCAGTTACTGAGTAGTGAATTTCAAGTCATCCCATAGACTTGGAATTCTATAAAACAAAAAGTTAAATGGCCAGCGACATCCAGTCTCCAAAAATTCATATAGCTTTTATATATTTTGTCTAATGCTATTTAACATAATTCCTTATTTCATAAGTTACAATATAGTAAAATGAATATTTCATATATTATCGAATAGAACACTTCGTAACTGAAAATTTTTGCAACATTCAATTTTGCAACTTCATATCAAATCATTTTGAAAATTAGTAGATAATCCTTTTTCCAAAATATATATTTGACAAACATATTTTATCGATTTCACTCATTATGTCAATTATGTCATTATGTCATTTTGAGCCATTTAACTATAATTTTTTGTGACAAAATAAAAACAAGTTAAATGTACATAAGTAGAATATAAGAAATTAATAAAATAGTACAGTTCATTGTAAAACAATCTTCAAAATCACTCAATCAATATTACAAAAGTGCTTAAAATGATAATGAGGTTTATTAATTATTCCCATTTTATAAGATGACTATGGAAATCTAGCCAAAAATAATAATAATATTTCTAATTGAGATAATATTTAACTGTCACAGTACTGTGGATACTTAACATTTCTTTAAAATGATAGTTTGAAGGAAATCTATCAACTACGAAAATATTTATATTCCGGGAAATCTATGGGACTTTTTTTTTGTATATTTATTTTGCTATTTTAACTGTTAATAAAGATAATGAGTACGATATTGGAGAGCACTTGACATGCATCTAATTCCAGGATCCAAAACTTTTTAACTTTTATTCAATGAAAATATCTAAATCGAAACTCAAGTAAACCTGATTTTAAAAATCACTAACAGATTTATAATATCACTAACAGATGAAATGCTTAATTCAACCTTATTGTAGCATTGCTAATACGAACCAAAAGAATTGACGATAAGTTTTAGTAACTTGAACTAGAAATTCCCCAAAGCTCGACCTTTTAAATCCAGATATGACGGTAATTCCATAGACACTGAACAAATTACCAATGATCATCCTCATGGTAATTTTATAAAGAGTGAAGGTTGAATGGAATAGTTGGCTTGATAGGGTGGCTTTTTTCGGTCGGTGACCAGTATTAATAGCTATTACTCTTGTATATATCATTATGGGACCTAGATAAAAGTTGTTTAGTTTTGTTGATGATATAGGAAGGCCATGTTTATTTGCCTAGAAGTCGTAAAGGTATTTAGTATATAGTCAACCTTTGATAAATAGTATTATATCATTAATGAATACGTTCTCGACGACTCCCATAGGAGAGTGAACGTCTTCCTAGAGGGGTCTGTCAAGATTGTAACCTTGCTTGGCGAGTACATGGGCTCTCTCATTCCCCTATATATATTTTTGTAGGCAGAAGCCTAAAGTAGATACTATATACTTCACAGGATCATTCCCGTAGTAAGTTTTTATCACTTGTATAATATACGGTACAGAAAATTAGCTTCTCGTTTATGTATTTGAATCTAAATTCTTAACAAATGATTACATTTCACTAAAGTAGATAAACTATAAAAATGTGTAACGTATTTTGCACTGTTCTTACAACAATATTTAATTTAGGTTGGAGTTGTAGCATAATTTGTAAAATAAATATGTAAAAAATTTTATTTTCAAGAATTTATTACTAAAAAACTAATTCTATTCCAAATTTTAACATTTTAAGTTACTAAACTTGGTAAAAAATATTTTCAATAATTCCAACTGAACAGTAAAATTAATAAAATAGATTTTATATAAAACATTGAATAAAAATTGTTAAAATTTGGAATTGATTTTGTTTTTCAAGATATTTTTTTTTACATTCCTATAACTTTATTTAAAACTAATTTGATGGTCTCTGTGAAGATTTATATTTCCCACGGTACATTTTATTGTTATTAAAGCAAAATTAATCCTGTAATACTCCTATATGACTCCCGATAAGTACTAAAGGTGTTATAATGACATATATATATAACTCTTATGGGAATAATGTAAATAATATTGCTATAAGAATGTTCTTATATTGTAACTGCGGAAGTTGTTATAATGGGATTTTCAGGAAGTGCTACAGCAATATTGTTATAATTCTAAAAGTGCGTAATCCTATAACATGAGTTAAAGTAGTGTTGTAGCAGAGTTATTATTTTACTGTATTCCTATGATGCTACTATTTATGCGGCCATTATTTTCTACAAGCATGATAAATTTTTTTTAAATAAACAAAAACTGAAAAGCTTTATTTTATTGCACTTTTCACAAAAATATTTTTTTTTCTTAAGAATAATTATTTAAATATCAAATTTGGTGTTATGCATTAATTAACGCACATTATTTAACATTTTAAAGATGCAATTTAAAAATATATTTTCTTTTATTTATTTAAAAATTGGTTATTTTCGAAGGACAATGCATTTTTTCGAAGTATTATTACAATAAATGTCAATGATATTTCTTTCCTAGCCAAATTTTAGCTTTTTGGTGACAATAATTATAAATGGTAAAAGAATTATTCTTAACCGGAAAATATATTATTTATTAGTAAGACATTTTTTATATTTGATATAAATCATTTATATACAAATATAAAAAATATGTAACTAATATCTATCTCCCTTACTCATGAAAAAATATAAACTCAAAAAGAATATTATTAGCTACCCTAAAAATTGAGACCTATCTCACTCCCGCTAATACATATGTATACTAATTCTTTAACAAATTACAGCAATTGCTCTGGTGCCTTATACGATTCTCCATTTTAATGCTATAACGTATTTAAAATGTTTCGCAACAATTGCGGATCACTCAAATTAACACCAGTTTTATATAAGAATGTTTATAATAGTGTTATAAGAGTGCGCAAGAGTCTTAAAGCAATAAAATTGTTACGTGGGTTCTTATATACCATGGCATGCAGCATTAGTTAATTTATATCTATCACTGCAGTAAAATTGTTCCTATATTTGCAGTCTTAACCATGGGAGATGAAGATGACCAAATCATATGCAAAGTACCAAAACCAACAACAAAACAAAATTTCAATTTAGATAGACAATTTTATTATATAAGTTTAGATAGAAAAATTATACTATACAACCCATAATTTATAAAAAATACAAAATCAAATCAAAACAAAGAAACAAACAAAAAAAGACAAACTTAAATTTTTAAAAAAAATTTTATAACATTTTTTTTGAAATAAATTTTTCAATTAAGAAGAAAATTATTTTGAATTCATTATTTTTGATCCTTTGAAACCAATAATTTTGTAAATATTATCACCTTTATGATGCTCTTCTTACTTAAGTACATTACATTTTTAAAAAGAGAATCTAATAAACGATATAAATTTTCAAAAGATCAAATTATCAAAAGTACTACATAAAAAAAGAACATAAAAATTTCCATATACAACATGCATATTTAATATTCAATTTATATTTAATAGAATATTTAAATATATTTGCTATTTCATACAAAATCCTAGATAAAATTCAATACCCTTGTGTTTATTTTTTTTTCAAAAGTTGTTGACAAGAAAATTTTTTAATTTATAATAAAATATAAAAAATCTAACATGCACTTTAGCACAGTTCACTACCAGACAAGTACATAAACATATATATATTATATATTATATTATATATATATTATATATTATATTATATATATATTATATATTGTATTATATATATATTATATATTATATTATATATATATTATATATATATTATATATTATATTATATATATATTATATATTATATTATATATATATTATATATTATATTATATATATTATATATTATATTATATATATTATATATTATATTATATATATATTATATATTATATTATATATATATTATATATTATATTATATATATTATATATTATATTATATATATTATATATTATATTATATATATATTATATTATGTACATTAAAAAAATATAAAAAGAAAATTTCGTTTTTCTATTCATTTTCTAATAAAATAAATTTTAAAGGTGTTATGTGTATAGGTGATACAATTCTATTTAAAATGACAAAAATTAAAGTTGATAATGTTGTTATGAAAAAGGGAATCAATACTAGGTTAAGACATCAAAAAATAACAACAAAACCAATAAAAAAAAAAAGAAAATTCAATTTAAATGTTGGCGTCATACAGCTTTTATGTGCATATATTTAACATTATTTTTAGATAACTCCCCAATATAGAATTAAGATTATCAAAATTTTTGAAAAAAAAAACAATTTTTAAAATGATTGCATTTGTAAATAAAATAAATAGATATACAATTTAGTAAATAAAATTTCATGGCACCTCTGTGTCTGACAAATTTTTTAAAATAGATAATTTTCATTGTAAATTCAAACCTACAAACAATTTTTTTTTGAATTTAAAGTTTAAATTTAACTTTGTACTTAAAATAAGATAAAATTAAAGTTTAAGTTAAAACCATTCTAACAATAAACTACTAAAAACAAGCAAGGAGGAATTTACTATGATAACTCAAATGTATTTAAAGATATGTATGTACTGATATAGTTTTAATTACTTCATTGTTTATTTTTAATTTATTCCTAAACTCATTTAGATAAGAAAAAGTTGTGGCTAATATTATTCCAAGATGGAATAGTTCGTAAGAGTCAAATCAAAAGGTTCTAAATCTCTAAAAGTTTGATCACACTGACATAAGTATAGTCAATACAGGTCTGGTAAAAATTTGTTAAATGTCCCTTAATTTTTCTTTCATAAAAATCCATGTAATTCGTGGATAATATTTTTGATGGCGGGAGGTACAAACAATTGTTTTTTGCGTTCAACAATTTAGTATTTGAAATATCTTGATACGGCCGAAGGCTCTAAGTAGGTGTCACCACTGCAGTTTGTATACAGTTCACTAAGAAAGTTAGGAAGCTAAAAAATAAAAAAAAACAAGGAACTAAAGTTTATTTGCCTATTTTTCTTTCGGTTCAAACAATCCGTTAGTATTTCTTCCGCGCTCATAAATAATCCTAAGGTATGCTGAAAGTTTATAAACTCAAAAAGAAAAGTCGATAAATATCCAATTTTCATTAAATTTAATGGTAAACAAAGCAATTAAACTAAAATCATTTCTCAATTCTTACTTCAAAACAGTTTTCACGCAAACATTTACATAAACAATTATAGACCGATTTCTAATCTTTCCTCTATTCCCAAAGTTTTTGAGTTGATGATATTTGATTCTATTTACTACCATTGCACTAACTTATCAAGACACCAACACTGTTTTCTAATAGAATAGACATCAACCTTCTTAATCAATATGGAAACGGGATTCCAAACGGATGTAATTTACACCGATTTTGGTAAAGCATCTGATATTTTACCTCATATTTGTACTAAAACTATTTGTACCTAAACAAAGAACTAGGATTTGCTGCAAAATTTGTACAATGGATCCACTCATATCTTACTAATAGGAGCTATACTGGTTTATTACGTTTTTCATTTTCTTCACCATTAATAGCAAATTCTGCAGTTCCTCAGGGTAGTCATTTAGGACCACTGTTTTTTATTATTGTCATCAATGATGTGGCTTTCATAATTTTAAATAGCGATTTGTGAATTTATTTATTTATTTATTTATTTTTCGTCTTTCTCAAAAGAGCGTCATTGCTCGTACATAGTATATACATTTTTATATTTACTTATATTTTTTTATTTTATTTTTTTATTTTATAAATTTAAAGTTAATTTAGCGAATTTACGTTGGTGTTATGAATATTTTCAAAAAAATAATGTCGATGCAAGATATTCATATATGCTTGAGAATGATTTATATAATATATTTTATACATGGTGCATTAATAACAATCTGTTACTAAACATTAGTAAATGTCCACTCATGTGTTATACATGCCGAATTCAACCATTTAGCTTTAGGATACTCTGAACGGCTAATCTTCAGGTAAGGTTAATTCAATTCAAGGACTTCAGAGTTCATTTTGATGATAAATTATCATTTAAGCTCCATTACGAAAACATATTAGATAAAGGCAGTTCAATGTTGAGCTTTATAAGATGTTGGTCAAAAGAGTTTAGCAATCGTTATATTTTTAAATCATTGTATACATTCCCGGTTAGACCCCATCTTGAATATACATGTCAGCTCTAGTCTCCATTTTATAATTCACATATATAAAGAAACGAAGGTGTTAAAATTTTTTTTTAAGGTTTGCATTATATAGTCTGCCTTGGGATGATCATACAAGACTGACTGCGTATGAGCACAAGCTAAATCTTCTTCATCTTAAATCTCTTGAAATCGTTAACGGCTCATTTTCCGAGACCTTTTTTTTAATTTCGATTCATAAATAAAGCGTTACTTTCTTTTACTGTTAAAGCGAATTTTATTAATTTTTTTTTGGTACGAAACAATGTCGGTTAACTTTGCTAGTAAAATAATTTGAAACATTACCCATTATTTTTATGTCTTAATTCCGGTAATATTAATTATTATTATACTATCAAAAAAATATTTTTGCATCACTCATTGGGTCACATTTTTTACATAAAGTAGCATTTTTGTTTCTTATGTAAATGCACTACAAGGAATAACATCGAACGTCTGTTAAACCTCACAAAATATCATATTAACCAAAAAAATTTATCAAACCCTCTCTCTCGATGTTAGAGGCTTCTATTCGATATATAATAGAAAAAAGATTACACAACCCTTATTGGATTGTAGGCCAATGATGATCATGATGAATAAAAAATATTAATAAATACACAACCAGAACTTTAAAATGAAAAAGAAACAAAAAATAATAAAAAAATTATAACGTCTGATCGACGATCATTTTTTTTTTAGAATTATTGAAGAAATTTTGGTAAATATTTTTGCTTTCTACAAACATGATAAAAACAATAGGTACATCAGGTATTTTGTGTTATTTTTTTTTTTTTTTATTTTTTTTTTATTATATTATAGCCAAAACTTAGGTTTTGAACCTTTTAGCACTTGCGTACCGTTGACCATTTGAAAAAGGAAAGGATAGTTAAAGGAAAGGAAAGAAAAAGGAAGAAGAAAAGTTTTGTGGGAAAGAGCGAACAATGTTGTTAATATTCGTCTTAAATCTCTGTAAATCATAAATAAAAAATCCTTCTCTCAGTGGGAATGCTTCGATTGGGACGCGATTCCACAATCGAGATGTTCTTACTATAAAAGAATTTCCATAGCCGCACTTAAACCCTCTCGGAATTTCCACTGTGAAAGGGTGTGCACTTGATGCCTCTCGTGTTATGCGACAGAATTGCTTGAGAGGAGGAAGAAATGACTTTAGTTCCTCAGAACAAGTGCCAACACCAAGTAGATATCTATAAAATAGAGAAAGTTGAAGGTTTTCATTCCTAATAGAATCCTTTTGGTAATCACCTCTGCAGCAAAGTCGACATTTTTATATTGGAAACACAACGACCAGTTCGATGCATTTAAAAAGTTGTTGAAGCCTTCCCAGTCAACTTGGTGATAATGCCAAACTAGTCTTTTGGGAGAATTAGAAGAACTGGTTGTTGTGCCTACTTCGAAGCTTGTGCTTACAAGACAGTGGTCGGAACCACCTAGCGGCGAGCTAACAGAGATTGAATATTTCTCTGGATGGGTAGTTAGGAATAAATCCAGAAGATGTCCGTTCTGGTCGCGTCGGTCTGGTATCCTCGTAGGACTTTTGACAAGTTGAGAAAGGTTGAAAAAGTTGGAAAAAAGTTCAACTTGTTTGCCTTCGGGACTGCTGTGACTAGAAAAGTGAAGCCAGTCCCTGTTATGAATATTAAAGTCTCCCGCCAAAACAATCTCAGATTCGGGAGTAGTTTCCAGAATTGAGTTTATCTGATTGGATAGACTTTCTATAAGTATATCAGTTTCTAGCTGGTTCGCTTGAGGCGATCTGTAAATAAAACAGAAGTGAATGATACGCTTATCGACGTGTATTTTCATCCAATTATATTGATGAATTTGGTTGGAGCACTCAAAATTTTGAAGTGTCTTATAAGCTACATCATTTCGTATATACAAAGCAATCCCTCTATGGGGTATAAAAAGTGCCACAAGCGAATAATTATTGATATTAAAATTAATATCATTATTCTCAACTTGTGTTTCACTTAGTGCTAAAATTGCTGAATTTTGAAGCCGTAGATGACTTTCGACGGAATTGAAATTCGTTGATAGACCGCAAAAAAAAAATAAAATAAAAAAAAAATAAATAAATAATTTAAATTTTTAAATTTTTTTCTTTTTGGCCCACATTACCACTTACTTATACCACCCTATTCTTCTTTATATCTCTTCCTATATCTATCTATCAACTATATAATCTTCTTTCTATTTCCTACCTATCTATCGATTTTTAATAAAACATAGATCCAAAAGAAACATTAAATTTTAAACATGAATTTATAACACACTCCAGAAGACACCAATCAACTCAATTAATTTCTTAAATTTCATATTAAACAATGTATGTGGTCTGGAATGCAAAGCTAAGATAAAACAAATTTCTAAAAATTATATAACTCTAGAAAAGTACAAAATTTGAAAATTCAAATAGGTATTACCATTCTTTAATTTCAATTTCAATTTATATATTTTTTTTTTGTTCTTTTCTTTTGTTTGTACTACTAAGCTTCTACCATATTGCTTCGATATGTCCTTTTTTTATTCTTCTTTTTATTCTACCTTATTCTTTTAGTTTTATCGACTACACTACAGCATATAATATAGAAATGTATACATATATACATCAGTGAAGACCATTAATTATATCCTTTCGGGATTTTCAATTCTAATTCAATTGCCAGTCACATAATTTGGTATGCAGTCCACTATACAAAGACCATTTACCATGATCATAATCAAAACGAAAAATAAAAAAATCTATTTTTAATAGTAAAAACAGAGAGATTGTTGTTTTTTATTTTATATTTTTTCTATTTTTAATACCATCCTTGATATTAACTTTACTTACTTAAACAAATTGTTAAAGGATATTTCCATCTATTATTCACTTATTAAGAACATTACTTATACTGTATATTATCAAAAAAAAAAAAAATAAGAGAAAAAAATTGCAAATTGCAATTTACTTATTTTCTGATTGTTTTCTTAAGTTTTATTTTTAACTTTTTTGTTTTTAAACGAAGTTGAATTACAACGTAACAAAATGGTTTTTTATTGAAACTACCACAAGGACATGCATATAAAGCTTATGGATACATTCTTGAAATATTTCTGTTGTTTTTCTCTATATACCTACTAGTTTATTTAATATTGTAAAATTGTGTTTATATATATATATATATATATATATATAGACGCCCTCCGTCGGCTTTTTTAATATTTTTTTTTTTTGAATTTAAATACCCTGACAATGTTCTACGGTTGCATTTATTAGAATCTTAGAGATAAATAAAAGTTCAAGTCAAAAATGTTTTCATATGTCAACGTAAACTGATAGAAAACCTCCTAGAAATACAAAATATCGAAAGAATAGTATAGAAAAAATATAATGGAATAAAAAAAAAATCACATTGTATCCTGGACAAAATGTCCTAGTAGAGAATTTATAAATACAAGTTATAAATTCACCTTACTGAATAAGAAAAAATAAATAAAAAAGACAGAAGGGAAAGATAAAAACAGTTAAAAAATAAAAATGAATCCTTATCGGTGAACAACAACAAAAAATAAAAACCGAGAGATAAGTAAAGAAATAACATACAAATAGAAGAGTATGTAGGTATAATGTAAGAGTAATAAAAATAAAATATTGAGAAATTTTTCAGTAATATATCATGTTGTCTGTCTACTGTGAGGGTAGATTGTAAAACAATAAAAATATAAAACATAAACAACAACAACAAAAAAGAATACAATAATAACAATAAAAAAAAAAAAAATTCCAGGAGCGTTGAAAAAAAAATATATTATGAAAACTGTAATAAAATTGGAATGAATAGAAATGTAAATAGACATGTCTAGGCTTAAAGTTTATCTTTAAAATTTTATTTAAATTTTTATAGAGTAATTCTCGTAAATAATGTTTGTACTATATTTTTGTATAACAAAATCATTGGAGACTGATCAAAAGTCCAAATTATTTTTGTATATCCGATAATTTTTTAATTAAAATTAAAACTAACATGTTTACCCAATGAAACGGCCTTAAAACCTTCTAATTTTAATTTCTCTACCACTGGTTTAATCAATCCTTACTGCAATGTCTGTACCTATTTTTCATATTCATATTCATGTTTATTCAACTTTCAAATGGAACGTAATCACACTCTATAATCCTGGAATTTTTATTTTAATACCGCTATACCTTTTTCGATCTTAAGTTTAATCTAAAAGCTTAATTTTTTTTTTATTTCTCTTTATATAATTTATTTCGATCTTTAAGCGTAATCGCTTATACAGAGTGTATTATTACACTTATAATACATCTATACAACATTTTCTGTTATAAACTGAACTTGACCTAATCATTGTTTCACGAGGTCAGTGTAGTCCTAAAGGTTGAAGAGTTCGTTGTTTCTTTTAATACTAAAATCATCATTATTATACTTCTACTACTACCGAGCTTTCACCTTTGCTGACGCTGAACAACCATGATCGTAATTTTAACCTTATCTCGAAACAAATAATATTTGGTGCTTTTATTTAACAAACTGAAGTAGAGTTTTCATTCACGATATATTTCTTTTTCGTGCTCTCGCGGTCTTCTTCAATTTTGCCGACAAAAATAATTTAGACTAATTCATATTTAGATTCTGGATTATCAAATTTTGTGTCCTAAATATTAAAATTATTTTGGATTTGATAATGTCTACGGTTATATACATTGCTCTTTCATTCTTCCAAACATTAATTTTTAGTCGCTACTTAGAATTCAACAGTTGCTGTAGTTGTTCCTGTATGTTTGCTATGAGATATGGTTCTCATAGACATAAAATATACTATTAATTATAGGACCTTTTACTCTTACTACTCATATTATGTAATAATCCACAAAACATGCAGTACTAGTTGTAGGTAATTCTATAGAATAAAAATTTCACATTAGATTATGCTTTTCGTATTTCACTTTCAACATACGCTTTTATAGTATTATTTTCATAGATTTTTGCTATCACAAAGAACACATAATCTCAAAATAAATTAATCTTAACTAATTTAATTTTATAATAAAAATTAAACATTCTAGTATTATTTCACTAAGTTTAATTAATATCTTCATCGGTTCTAATTAATACACAATCACCAGAAAACTAAAAGAACATGTAAGCCTACAATAGGTAAAACATTAAGAACAACGTTATTCAAAATTATGATGTTGTAAGTATGTAGTTGGGAAGTATATAAAACGAACATTAAAATTATGTCTCCGGAACATTTAATCTATTTAGGTAAAGGAAGATTTTATCCAAAACGGAAGATTGTATACAAAGAAAGATTTTGTCCAATTATCAGATTAATGCTTTTGAATTTCAAATCGAAATATCAATTATCGTTTCCTCGAACGTTTCATCGTATATTTCAAACGCATAAGGTGGGGTTGAAAGCGTTTTAGTAAACGGGCTACATGTACCAAAATAGGATATCATCCTAATTGTATTGACATTAGCAGCTTATAAGATATGGCACATAATATCCCTTTTACGGATATGTTTGATTATAGAGATTATCGGTGGCCAAACTAATAATTTAAAATTAGTAACCTTGTTATATCTTAGTGTTAGCGGTAGTTTATACTAGTTTTTAAGGTTTATTCTAAGTCTTTATTTCGCAAATTAGATGAAAAGTTTTTTAACAAAATTTTTTTACATTCAAATAAAATATAAATAGAAACACTGTTATAATTATAAATTTTCACTGTAAACAAAACAAAAAAGAAAAGACGTAATATATATATTTTACATGTTAATCAATATCCTAGAATCTAGTTTTGTAAACTTTTCTGTTGGATTTTGTAAATAGAATAGAAAATAATAAATAAAATGGAAAAGTTTATATCATTTTATCATTTCAACTACAACTGTACTATATAGTAAATATAGTATGGGCCTAGTATACTCACAGCAGTACGACAGGGGAGTATAATTGGTCCCACACTATATTTCCTATACACTTGTGGTATTTCAGGGATAGAAGATGCGACGGCAGCTATTTTGACAGACGATACGGCTATATTAGCAGTCGATAAAAATATAAATGAAACTACAAATAAATTGCAACAAGCCAATAACAATCTCCATTTGATGCAAAAGGTGGAGAATATAAATCTTCATTCTATAATAAATTTGATGCAAAAGGTGCAGAATATTGAAGGAAGTCTGGGCATACGGTATTTATATATGGGTTTGTGCTAAACAACTGCATATACCAAGTATGCAAACGTTTCAAAGCAAAATATTGCGGAAGTCTGAAAAAAAAATTTAAATTGTATATTAATCGTTAGTCTTAAAGACTAGCCTTAATTTTAATAAAAGGATAATAAAAGGGAAATATATAGAAAACGATTTCAAATCGAAATCTAATCTAATCTAGATCTAAAACTATTTAATCTAAATCTAATTATTTTCATATGTACAGAATTACATATATCTATTAAATTATTAATTTTTATTTAGACTAAATCTAAAAATAAACAAAAACGGTTAGTGCATGTTCCACTGCCAAATCAACCCCACTCAATTTTGTAATTACAAAAATAAATTGTAACAGGATTGCCCTTTTTTCTTTTAAAATACAAAATTCGAAAGGTAAAAAAAAAGTAAAACACGTTCCAATCAAATATAAGATAACACATGAAAAACAACTCTCTGACAAAAACAATATTTTCTAATAGGGTGGGTTGTGGTAAACATACTTAATAGAAAAGTTTCTTCAATATGAAACCAAAACAACAAAAAAGCAAACAAACAACAACAAAGAAACGAATTATTATTTTTATTGTTATTTCTACAAAAAATATTTTTTTTTTAAATTTTCTAGATTTGAATATCGAAAGACTGAAAAACAAACAATTGACAATAGAAATCAATGTATTTTTTCGATCCAAACGTTAAAACACATACCAAAAGTAAATAAATAAATAAAAAAAAACAAGAAAAAAAAACCTTGTCTCACTATTTCTGAAGGAAGTAAATGAAAAGAGCAGGAAAGATAAATTACAATGAGAAAGAAAAATAGATAAAACATAAGATTTCATTTTTTTTTTATCTTTCCGGACTTTTGAAATGTGACTCAGAGAACTTCTCTAAGTAGCATAGCAATTTGCATAATTTTCATAATCATTTTTTATTTTCCTTTCACCTTTTTAGGATATTGATAAAGAACGTATACACATTTACAGAAGTTATACTATATGACATTGATAATATATTATTGTACCTTGATTCATTCATAACAAAAAAAAAAAAAAACCATCCGTAGAGGAGTAGTAAAATACTATCATAACAATTTCAAGAAATTTCCATATTTGTAAAATATGAAGTCTAGAAAATTATGATTTATGTCAAATTTTAGTTTTTTTTTTTGTTCTCATTTTCCTTTAATTCCATTCAGAATAAATATCCTGTCATATGAGAATAATTTCAAATGACAGATACAATATGATGAAAGTATACAATATTTAAATATATGTACATAGTATAGATGGAAAATTCTCAAAGGATATAAAATAAAAAAAAATCACTTCAGAAATGTGACAAACTTCCCGACCAACAGAACTGTAATTTATTTATATAGAACGTGATTGAATTATTCGCCATTTTGTTTTATTATTTTTTGTTTTTCCCCATTTTTCTTATCGCGTTGTGATTTCCTTGATTTTTCATTTTCAAGAAAATTTTCATTTTCTTATCTCAAATAGGCAATAAAACGTGATAGTTTTAAAGTGATTTTATTTTACCAAGATATCTATACTAATTCTACAGAATTCATTTTTAGTAAAATGTTAAAACGACAAAATGATGAATTGAATTTCGTAGTAATACGAATGTTGTAGTATGTAGTACTATAAAGATAAAAAATAAAAATTCATTATTCATTTTCAAAATATATTCGAACCTACACTTCTTCCTGTATTTTAAATAGAATGTTTCAAAGGTGTAATAGATAAACGAAACGTCACAATCAAGACCAAAAATGTGTATGAGTTACGAACCTAGAAATAAAATTTATTCATATTTTGAATAAATTGCGATGCTTTTATCTTACAGGATGCTTACTCGTAATTTCTTCTAATTTTAAAATAATAAATTAAATTTTTGCATTTTGTATTTTAAAATTTTTTTTTCGCGTTAGTATATACTTCCGTTAGGAAAAGTAAAAAAAAAACAAAAAACAGTGTTTAATAAAATAGAACGGGATATTTATGAAATAACAGTTAATTTAAAAAAATGCAGGATGTTTAATTTTTTTCTTTTTATATAGTTATAATTTATTTTAAATTAGGTACTTAAGTCATATTTACTCATCTAAAAGTGTATAGATTATAATCAAAACGTTTTTCTTTTTTTACAACTTACTGTCAAAACATTTACTGTCCAAATTGTAAAATGTACTAAAAAACAAAATATAAAGTAACAATTATTGTATTTCAATTGTGAAAAATTAATCTGTATAAAATTTGATAACCAAAGATAATTTTTCTAAAATAGCACGCAACAGAATACCGTCGTAAAACAAGCACAGATCAGGTGCACACCATCAAAATATTGAAGAGACAATTGGTGTGATATATTACGAGATTGGTATTGTATTTAAGTATACTGTAAAATGACTGACTAGTTTACAATTTGAACTGGATAATCAAATAAAATTTTGCTAAGATAGTACGTGACAGTATACCGTAAAACAACAATTGGATTGATATATTATAATAATACTGATCGACGTGTAATACCGATAATGTATCATGATTATTTTAACAAATATTATTGCAATAAAAACGTAGGATTGATATTATGAACTACACATTATATTACGAATCAACACGGCAATGTTGTTCATCAGAGCAGTCTGCTGACAAGTAGGTCAATTAGTTTTTTCAATTTTTAATACTAAACAACAGTTGTTTTGATATATTTTCAACATTAAATAAAAGTTGTTTAAAAAAAACACATTGTCAAGTCAAATTAAAAATGAATAAAAATAAAAAAAAGGTTAATCTTGTAATTTAAGAAAAATATTATTTTTTTTTTAATTTATCTTTAATTTTATTTGCTATAGTATACAATATGAATACTACGTTTGTGTCTGTCATATACTACTTTTGATATTATGATATAAAGAATATCAGAATATTGGTGTCATCATATCGATATTAGAAGTCTGTTGGTAGTTTAAGTTCTGTATTGTATTTCAGTACTGTAAAATTACTAGTATACAATCTGATCTGGATTAATTTGCTAAAATAATATGACTGAATAAAATAGAACAACAGATCAGGCTATCTACAACATTGAAGACACAATTGAGGGGCAATTGGGTTGCTATACCAAAAAATCTGTAATGTGTAAATAAACAGACACAAGTATATTATATAAATGTTTTTTGTTGTAGAAGAAGTCTAATAATCTAATTTTTTTAATAAAGGTCAATATAATTTTATAATAAATAATTTTTTGTATAAATGCAAACATATGAGAATATAAATTAATTAATTCAAACAAAATCAAACTGTAGATTCCACAATATATGTACATTAATTGTACATTTGAAATATTAAAAAATGATTGATTAAAAGAAAAACCTAATTGGTTAAAACGGCGAATGAAAATTTTATTTATTTATTCCGATTTTTGAATTGAATGTTTATAGGCAATTAGGTTTGATAGAAATCACTAGTATATCAAAATAGTATTATTATAAATTGTATTATAATAGAGCACTTTTAAGCAATTTTTTATTAGCTGATACTGCACCAAAGTACTCCTTAGTGAATATGGGCACCCATAAGACTCTGAGTGATAAGCATATCAGTAAAATTAAAAGGAACATGTTTAACTATTTTCGACAATTATACAAAAAAAATGTACTCTAATGGTAGAAAACAAGTTTTTATAAAAATCTATAAGGCGTTCTGTAATCAAAATAGTTTTAAAAAGGCGTATAATTGGAATTTAAAAATTGATTAAAAAAATAAATATTGAGAAAGAATGTTGCCAAATCAGTGCGTTTTATTCAACTCTGAGAAACTTAAAAAAAAAACACTTAAAACTGAATGAAATCAAACATATTGGAACAAAAGTAAAACGTTGTTTCACATTACAAAAATATCAAATAGTACAAAAAAATGTCTTGACATAAAATTAATATCGCTATCTAAAATTAATATCATATATACTGACCTATAAGCTTTTCTCTAGACTAGTGATGAGGGAACTATGGCCCGCGAGTCTAATCCAGAATATGTTATAAAAAAAATGTAATAAATTTTTTAATTCCAAAATCGTCATAATGAAAATAATACGGTTTTATGTAACTTTTTTCCTTCATACATATTACATTTGGTATGATTTTTGCTACATTACAGATACATTTTGTAAAAAAATATATACATATATAGATATTTTAAGTGTACAATCTATGTAATCAATTTAATTAAAAAATTGAATTTAAATTTTTTTAATGTCTCATATTTAGAAATAGAAATTATACGCTATATATAAACCTATAATTTCTTATTTTATTTAAGCGGACTAAATTTTTAAGACCCTCACACAAATATAAGTTTTGTAATGTAGTCCGATCAACAAAAAGTTCTCCCCTCACTGCTCTAGATTTATAAATTGTTATTTTATGCTATCCGGAATTTATATAAGCTTTTGTTACATATAAAATAATCATTGCTCCTACATTTGGGCATTCGTTATTGAGCTAAACCTTTTAATACTTTAATCTCAAACATTAATAAAATAAAATTATTGCAGTTAAGAACTCTGAGTATGATAATAAATGATAAACTATAGAATTCTTAATAAATTAGTAAATATCCTAAACAGACAGCTTAGAAATTTCACTTAGGTTATTAAACTATAGTTCTTTATCTGCTTAAAGTTAGTATTCGCTAGAGCTCTGGGTATGTTATAGTTTAAATATGTTAGTAAAATTATTGTCTAGGTTGTCATATTCATATCATTTTCTAACTATTTAAAACTGGTTTTAACTACCAGGCCTGGCAAATCACAGTATTTGTATGAAATCAATGTACTTTTATATCTTCCTGCATATTCCAAGATGACCAGTACTGACAAGTTTCATAATCTTATCATACTTATTGCATGCAACCAGTGACTTATCACTATATAACATATACTCTTCTATGTTAATTCTTATTAGTTTTAACAGTCTATTATATAAATAAAAATATTCAAATAATTATCATATTGAAATTTTTAATTTGTGTACAAGGCCACCATTCTCACATATTATACCAAAACTGTAAATTGATTAAAAAAAAATTTAAATTTTCCTAAAAACAATTTTCAATTCCAGAAATAGTATTCTACATAAAGTAAAATATTTGTTTATTATATTTTTTATAACTTAACTACTACTTATTTTTTTATTCAAATATATTTTTTTTATTTAATTATAATTCAACGAATTGACTAACAATTTTGAATTTAGTTTTTATAGCATTCATAATTGCGTTAAACAATTCTCTTGAATTTCATTTTAATTTATTTCTATCGCTTCTAATTTTTTTTGCTATGAAAATGTTTTTTTTTTCTTTAAAAAAAAATTCTTAATTATTAATTACCAATCAATTAGAAATATTTTATTTCATATTTATTTTATTCATTTCGTTGATTCAAATAAAAAAAAAACAAATGTAATAAATTAAGATCATAAGAAATCTATTTTTAAAAACAAAAAAATATATATTTTTAATGAAAATCTATGGAAAATTTCTAAAATAGAAGAAAAAAGCTAATCAAATATTTTATTAAAATATCAATTGAAAGTTTCATTTTTAAACGTAAAATTTGGGTATTCAACAGAATTGAGCTCACTCTTATCACTCTTAGGATATCTTTTGGAAATTACATTTGCTCTATTTAACTTAAACGAATCATTTATTTTGCTATTTATTTCTATAATATGCTCTCAATATTAGTATACATCAGGTGATGAGTCTTAAGCAGGGATGGCGAACCTTTTTTGACTGCGTGCCAATAAACGTTATTTTGATAAAATGAAAATACATACGTGTTTTATATAATAGTTATTTCTGTAATTAGCTGACATAATTTATAATGAAATTTTTGTTGTTGAATAGTTTTCGATAATGCCTCAATATCAGGGTGATAATTTGACAATTTTAATGAAATACAAGCCTCGCCAAATTCGTCGGTAAGTCTGTTTCGTACAGATCAGATGTTATGTGATTCACTATCGCAAAGAAGCTTTCACAGCTATACGTTGATGAAAAAATTGACTACATAACAGAATTGCTATTTATGAATAAAATAAAGTTTAAAATTGTTATACAAAAGATATTTTATTGAATTTGATTTTGTTTATAAAGATGCACATTTTTTTTTGACTACGCCTATAGGCTATATTCACAAAACGGTTATAGTCAGAAATATTACTGAAATTTAGCGAATGACTATAACCGTGTTTTACTGCATGTATTCTTTTCATTTTAGTATATAATTTTTGTTGAGTATGATCTGATCTGATTTTTGTTTTCAATTTTTGTTTGTGTTTTTGTTTTTGTACTTAATGAATGAATGAATAAATCTTAATGAATCTTAAATTTAAGAAGAGATTGCTACTACATAATATTGTAATATCAGTTACTAGAAAAAAATTAGTAACTACAAGATGAATAAAAATTAGAGGGATGGATCAGATTAAGCAGATAATTCGGAATAAAGACGCTTCTTTAGGGTATCTTTAGAGAGGGACAAATCTATAAAATGCTGGTATTTATTACCCATGGTCATCATTCTATGGATTGGTTCATTCATTCCATAGTTGGTTCGATGAAAGGTAAGGGTAGAGAGGTTATAAGAGCGAAAGCGCCCGATGGTATTTATTTGGATTAAGTTGGAAATGTAAGGAGAACTAATATTTCCTTTGACCACTTCCGTGACAAAAATAACATCCGCAATTTCGCGTCTTTTTTTCAATGCAGCAAGATGAATTAAATTCAATCTGTGCTCATATGGTGGCAAAATTAAGGGATCAGACCAGGGAAGATGGCGTAACGCGAATCTTAGGAAATTTTTTTGAATTGCCTCAATTCGTAGTGTATGAATTTCATAATAGGGAGACCAAACCTGGCTGGCATATTCTAGTTGTGGCCTAACAAGACATAAATACTGTGATTTGAGGATATAGGGATCGTCAAATTCTCTGGACCATCGTTTTATAAAAGCTAACATTGAATTACCCTTATTTATAATATTGCTATAGTCATAAAAAAAAAACACCTAAATCTTTGATGGACTTAACTTTTTCTAATACTTGTCCGTTAAGGAAATAGTTATTTGGAAGGTATGTAGTACGTCTATTGCAGCACATTACGGCACATTTATTTATATTTAAAAGGAGGTTGTTAGACTTACACCAAATGAAGAAGTTATCAAGGTCAATTTGGAGTATAGTAGTGAATCATTTGGTGATGCTATTTTTTTGAAAATATTCATATCATCAGCGTAAATTTGGACTTGGTTATTTTTTATTACTGATGTAACGTCATTAATGAATATTATAAATAAAAGCGGACCTAAATGGCTTCCTTGAGGTACACCAGAGTTAGCTTCAAAGGATGGTGACATAGCTGACCTAAAGTGAACACTGTATTTTCTGTTAATTAGGTAAGACTCCACCCAGTTGACAACGGACTTCGGGAATCCTAGTTTTGTCAATTTACATAAAATTACACTATGCGGTAAGAGATCAAAGGCCTTACTGAAATCTGTATAGATGACGTCGGTTTGAAAGCCTTTCTCTATGTTGTTAATAAATGTGGACGTAGATTCAACTAAATTAGTTACTGTTGACTTATGTTTTACGAATCCATGCTGGTTTGGTATAAGAAAACCGGTGCAATGGTAATACATTTGATCAAAGACAATTAATTCGACAGTTTGGCAAGACAGTTTGGCAATAGGACGATAGTTACTTACTTCATTATTTTCACCTTTCTTGTGAACAGGTCTAATGAAGGCATATGTATGATAAATGAAAGAATGTATATATATGTGCGAATGAAAATTGATTTGCTTGCCACTTTGAGCACGCGCGCCATAGGTTCGCCGTCACTGGCTAAAGTGTATACAAATCAAATAATAATAAGATAAATAATTTAATTACGTGCTTCGCTTCCAACTATAATTCCAGTGCAACATATTAAGCCTATGACGACTAATTTAAATTTAAGCTTGTTGAAAGATAAGGAGTAAACGAATTTATTTGAAATTTGACTCATACCGCTTCATTACTTACTATTACCTTACCCAATATACGATATGCAGATTAAAAGAAAAATAATCAAAAATTCTACGATACGAAAAATTATAACAAAATTATTCTCACACAAAAAATATTCAAAAAATAATTTCATCAAAAGGATATGAATTTGACTTAATTATACTACAATAATTAAAAAAAAAAAAAAATTATAAAAGAAAAAAGGAACAAAATGAAAATCATTGGAGCTAAAGATTAAATTACGAAAATATACACGAGCATTTCGCTGATATTCTCAAAGTCTCTTGATAAATAAAACAAAAAGTAGAAAAAAAATTATTTTTTTTTAATTTTCTCTTCTATCTTTTAATTATTTTTTTTTTGATTATCACTAAAATAGATTTTAATAAATTTTGATATTTTGGAATGATTCAAAGTTTTTCTTTTATAAGAAATATTCAAGGTAACAATTCTGAAAATATCGCTTAAAATATCGCTTGTCAAAATTTCAGTTTTTCAAAATCTCGTTTTAATTCCAGAATATTTTAACGTTATTTATTTTTACATGTATCAGCTGTTGATTAAAAAAATGGGGTATTTCTTTTTTCTAAAGTATAGTTTAATAAAATCAAAACTTAAAAAAAAAACAAGATTGATTTTGAAAAACGACATTTTGCACACCTGCACTAAGAGAAATAATATGTTTATCCAATGGATGCGAGAAAAATAGTTTGGTTACTTCAAACTTATCATGTTAGATTTAGTTGACAAACATTTGATATGTTAATGAGGAATCTAAACCACGGTTGATAGAAGCATATTATATTTGTGTTAAATAATCGAATATATACCTGCGTTGTAATAAATTATAGTTGATACAACTATATTTAAAAATATATAAACCAAACTATAAATTATATTGCTTACAAAAATATTATGGTTGCTAACAAAAGTATTATGGTATATTATGGTTGTGGATATCGTAATATGGTTACGAAGCTCATAACTCAGTAGTTGTAATAAACATATTTCGGTTAAAGAAATAATATTATAGCTGTTTTACAAATATTTGTACAAATACTAATCATATTATGATCGAAACAATCATATTATAGTTGCCTTATGATTGAAGTAATCATAATATGGTTGAATCAATCATATCAGCTAGTTGAAGTAATAATATTACGGTTAAAATAATCATATTATAGTTGAAATTAAAATAAAATGCTTCAAAAATAAAAAGTTACTTTAATACTCAGTCTTCTGTTGTTCTTTGCCAAATTAAACGTGTTTTCAAATATAAGCGTAATATAAAAACTCTTAACTGATTGATATAAATTGGTAAGTGTTTGCGTACATTTCATCACAAAATTTTATAAACTAACAACAATTTTTTTTATCTAGATATTGATAGACAATGAAATGTACTTGATGAGAAAGTGGATAAATCAGAGGAAATATTTCAATATAAGTTGAAATAATTTATTAAAATTATAACAAAAAAGAATAAATACTATACAGGTTAGTTAAATTATGATTATATAATAATCTGTTCAATCAAACAGTTTCGAATTTTTATGGGAATATATTACGAAAGTTGAGGCTTTCTTTAGAATCTCTTGTCAGATGCTAATATATAAGTTCTTTTTTATTTTCAGATAATCTTAACTATTACAAAATACTTATGTTTTTATTTTTAATTTTTTACAGTCATCAACAGCTGAAGATGATAAATTTAAAAGTTATGTTATCAAGTCTGTTGTAGAAACCATCAATTTAACCAAATTTAATATTTATTGGACATTTATTTATTTTAATTGACAGAAAAATTATTATATATTATTGACTCTAGAAATTAACCATACTGTGCTTTTATTTCAAATATAATATATTTACTTTAATCATATTTATTTTTGTTTCAATTAAAAATAATGTTGCTGCAACCATAATTTAAGTTTGTGAGAATAATAATTTTATTATTGAACATAACCTACTATAAATCATGTTTGGTGTAAACAAAAATATTTTCATTCAACCATATTATATTATTATTTTTAATATAATATATTAGTGAATCATATTTGAAACAACAATATTATAGTTGAGACAAAATATCGTCTTGTAGAAGGTAAACTAACTATAATATGTTTAATCCAAAACATAATTATTTTTGTTTTAATTATAAATAATATTACAAATGCAAACATAGTTATGTTTGTGAATATAACAATATTGTTGTGTGGGCTATAAATTATTTTTGTTCCAACCATATTATATTTCATTCAACCATATCGTCGGTTTAAAGCTAAAACTCATTAAGTCGCATTTTCTTTTTAAGGAGAAAACAATGATTTTCTGAAAAAAAGCTCTGTAAATCAGGAAAATTTCGGAAATCGCCAAAATTGAGGTTTAAGTGAAAGTATATATTTCTATCAATAGATGAGTGTAATTTTTGTTATAATAATGTAGTTAGAATATCAGAAAAACAGGTTTTTGTACTTAATGAATTTTACCTATTAAGTAAATTCGAAATTTTCATACATAATAACAAAATTAAAAATTTCAATTATTATAATATTTATATTTTTAAATAGCAAAAATAACAAAAATACATTTCAAATATCAAAATAAAAATAATTAACATAAAAAATAACAAAAATTCATTTAAGTATATTAAAGTAAAACAAAAAAAATAGTGAATTTATTCGTTGAAATCTTCTTCCAAATCAGTTCCATTAGCTGCTGGTTCTGGTAAAATGTCTTCGTCTTCAAAAGAGCTAGATGGTAGATTTTCTGTGAGAATATCACATAGTTTGATGAGATCTTTCTTTTTTTGCATGGATACGCAATTGATTATGATATGCATTTGTTAATGTTATCAATAATATTTTTTTAAAGTTTGGTTATAGAAAATAAAATCTGGGTTAATTTTTTTATGTTTCAGGCATTTTATTTTTAGCCATTCAACTTGATTTCCTTCTTCATCCTTGTTTTTATTTTTTAACAGTTTATTTCCCAGTGTTTGAAAATAAAAAAAATAACAGTACAGTACACATGAATCTTTATTTGTTTTATTTTTTGATCTTGCTTTTTTAAAAATTACTTTCCAGTCATTCATAAGGAAAATCGATTTATTTTTCTACGCATGTTCAATTGCTGAATGTATAGAATCGCATTCCATGTAAGTATGACCATATTCCAAAACTGCTGCTACATATTAGCTTCGATTTTGACCTCCAATTGTGTCTGACATCGACATCGATAAACGCATGACCTCTATAAATGCCTTATATTGTTGGGAATACTATCAATGTACTTCAAAAGTTCTATTCTTTTTTCATTTAAGCCACCATTCTCCATTTTTCCATTTATTTAATTTAAACAATAACAAGAGCCTTTGTTTGGTTTTCCTCTTTCATAGATGGTAAAGTTATACACACATAATTTTCTACTGTAATAGAACTACCCTATATTTGCTTAGCAATCTTCTTTTCTGGAAATGTGATTTTCATAAATTTTTGTTAGATGTGCATCTTCTTTTGCTAAACTATATTTTTTCCATATACTGCACTGATCTTTTTTTGGCGTAAAAAAAGAAAAATTATATTCTGTACAAAAAATGTTTCTATAAACATGGGATCGTACTGGTGCAACATTTTTCTCCTTACAAAAATCCAAGTAAAGCGAATACATCTTAAGTATACTTAATTTTGTATCTAAATGTTGCCTGCTGCTGTATTTTCTTAAATAATGGGGAAGCATTCGAGGAAAATGTTCAATGTGATTTTTTACAAGTGTCACCTTATCTTCACTAGTAGTATTTACAGTAGTTTTTAATACAGTGTAGATGTTAAACTTTACTTTTTTCTAAACGCTTCTTTTTCATATTTTTTTTCTTATTTAAAATATAAGTGGTGCAATATAATAACTACGTAAGAAAAAGTTGGTGTCATTATGTATGGCTTTTAGCTTTTAAAGAAATTTTAAATTTGTAAGGTTCCAGGCATTATTTTCTTGTCTAGACTTGTCATTTATAGTATTTAAAAAAATTCATTAAGTACAAAAAAAATATATTTTTATAGTGAAAAATTTCATTAAGTGACTTTAATGAGTTTATTCAATGTCAAAATATGTACTGTGGTATGGTTATCTCAGTTTTCGAAATATGTGTACTTAATGAGTTTTACCTTTAAACCGACGATATAAGAAACTTTTTAGCTTCATATAAAACCCACAGTTACATGATGTAATATGGTTAATGTAACTATATTTTCCAATCTAATTATTGTTCTTTAATTTTATAGTTGAGCCAAACATATTTTTTTGCGCACTGTAGCGAGATTTCGGATTTATTGTTTTTTCTAATAGCGAAATAGTGGTATTTATTTATATTGTTTTATTTGGGTTGGGGTTGAAATCTTATTTTTTGAAAATCTTATTTCTGAAAATCTTATTTTTTAAAATCTTATTTGATCAAAATCTTATTTTGTATTTTTTGTTTTTTTTTTAAATAGGAGCACATAATAACGCATAAGACACAGTCTTAGTAAAAAAATGTGTTTAAAAAAATTATTTTATTTTTAAAGGTGGAGGCTGCTGCCCCCAAAACACCAATACTCATTTATTGGAACCCTGTTTTTTGCCGGCGGCAAGTAAACGCATACGGCACAGTCTTAGTAAAAAAATGTTTTTAAAAAAATTATTTTATTTTTAAAGCCGGGGGTTACTGCCCCCAAACCACCACTACTCATTTATTGGAACCCTGTTCTTGCCGGCGGTAAGTAAACGCATACGAAGCTAATGAAAATATGTGATATTAAGTTTCGACCCCAAATCCTGGGACCCCTGACCTATTGTCCATTTTGTGTATAAATTAAATTTTACAACAAAAAAATTATTTATTTAAATACCTAAAGTCTTCGAAACAAATTATATGAATTAGAAGGTTTAATTAAGTCATATGAATGTGATATCCATATAGTAGTTCTTTCAGAAATCTGGCTAACCAAAGAAGAAAATAAACATTTTAATTTACCAGGTTATACTTTTTACTTCTGTAACAGAAGAACTTCTTATGGCGGCGTAGCTATTTATATAAAAAATTTAATCACCAGTAATTTCATATTTGAAGAAGAATATTTTCTTTCAAATATATTAGTAATTAAATTAATAAAGTACAATATCAATATTATTGCATTCTATAGATCTCATCACACAAATTTAGATAATTTTATCAATAAAGTTGATGAAATTACATCAAAATACAAGCATTCATTTATACTAGGTGACTTTAATCTAAACTTGCTTGATAAAAATAATAAACATGTACAAAACTACTCTAATATTCTAATGAGTAATGGATATTTTATTTATAACAAAATATCACCAGAATACGATACTAGATTACCTTCAAAAACTGTAATTGATCACTTCATTACAGATATAATTAAATTTCAATATTACTTTCACGTTCTTGATACTACACTATCTGACCACCAACAGTTTGTAATTAGTGTTACCGTAACTCCTAATAAAGAGTCAACTCAAAAAACAATTACAGTCTTAAGCTACGACGAGTTATCTAGAAATAGTTTCTGGAATAATCTAAACTCATACCAAACTCGTTAGATAGTTTTGTTATTGAATTAAGTGGTCTAATACGCCAATATACAAAAAATATTCTATCCAATAGTTTTAAAAGAAAAAATGATTCATGGGGTCATCCGGAAATTTCTGAAAATATAAAACTTCGTGACTCTTTTTTCAGATATAAAAGGAAATATCTGAATGATGAAAATATCAAAACCCTTTATAACAGATATAAGAATAAAGTAAAAATCTTAATCATCGAAGCTAAATCTAAATACTGCTCTGATCTATTATCCAAAGAGCCAGGAAATCCTAAGAATTTATGAAATGTATACAAAAAAATGATTTTTAACAAAGACTTTACAAATACAGACAATCAAATAAAATCCATTAATTTCAATAATAAATCTTTTAACGAACCGCAAAAGATTTCAAATTTGATGAATAAATATTTCACCACAGTTACCGATAATCTAAACCTTCCTTCAAATAACATTAATCAGAATAGTTTCAGAAATTTTTCGCGAAACACCTTCTCAAATTTTCATTTATCTCCTACAAATTCAGATGAGATCATTCTGGCGATTAACTCATTAAAATCCTCAGCTGCTACGGGATATGACGGAATTTCAACGAAATTTGTAAAAAAAAATTTCAAACAAACTTGCTCCTATCTTATCTAAATTTATAAACATATCTTTCGAGACATGTTATTTTCCAGACTGTTTGAAAATGGCTCTCGTTACACCAATCTACAAATTCGGTGATAGCACTGATCTGTACTGATTCTGTACTCCCAGTATTCTCTAAAATATTTGAAACTATAACAAAAAATAGGTTAACTAGCTTCCTAAGAAGTAATAATATTCTTAATCCAGAGCAATATGGTTTCGAGCAGTATTCAAATACTACGGAAAATTATGGATGAAGGAAAATACACTGGTTGTGTTTTTATTGATCTAAGAAACGTCTTTGACTGTGTAGATCCTAAGGTGTTATTAAGTAAGTTTTCCAGCCTTCACTTTAATAGTAGCCAAAAAATGTTTTTCGAATCATACTTAACCAACAGAATGCAATGTGTTCGTAATGGGAGCAATAAGAGCGATTGGATGGAGATAAAAAAGGTGTTCCTCAAGGCTCCATTTTAGGACCTGATTTATTTAAAATTTATATAGACTTAGCAAGCCTTCCACTACTGGGATCTATTTAGCTTTATGCTGATGATGCTGTCATAAAATATTCCGAGAGTAGTGACCTGTCTTCTGCAATATCCGATGACTTAAAAGTTATTGACAAATGGGTAATAAATAATAGACTACTAATGAATGTCGATAAAACCAAAATCTTCCTTTTTGACAATAAAAAATTTATCAATACCACATTCATGTACAATAATACATATATTGAAGTAGTTAAAAGTTACAAATATCTTGGCTTGATACTAGATGAAAAATTTAGATGGGATGAGCATATTAACTACATTGTCAACAAAATAACACCATTTGTTTTCTTATTAAAACGATTGAAAAGATTTTTCAATTCCAATATACTATACATCATTTATTCGTCATATATTATTTCAAATGAAATCTACGTTAATCCTATATGAACAGAGCTGGAACAAACCTATCTGAACAATGAAATTTATCTTCTTATCAAAGGGCCATTAAAATCATACATAACTACCCTACATTGCACCCCACTCATATGCTCTATTCTGAAAATATATCAGTTTTAATCAAATATGTAAGCAAGAACTATACATGGTTGCATTCAAGATAATAAATAACAAAATAAAGCATAATTTCATTTTAAATAGGAATATTGACATACACAATCACAATACACGCAACAAAACTAATTTTTATTTAACATTCTTTAAAACTTAAAAGCAAAGAAATAAGTGCGTATATAACTGTCTTAAAATCTATAACGAGTTACCAAATGAAATCAAAAATATTGAAAATATTTGTATCTTCAAAAATAAAATTAAGCAATTACTTAATCTATCATAAATATTGGGGATTTTAAGAATGTACATTCATTTCTCTGATCACTCTGTATTTTATTTATTTTTTAAATTTTTTTTTGTTTAATTTTTCTTTTTCTTACTCATTAACTTAACATTATTTTTTATAAGCATAAGAATTTTACAAGTATGATATTATGCTGTAAAATTCATAACAATAAGACCAGACAGCGAAAGCTTAGGTCACCGAAATTTTCATATCAATCTGAAATTATATAAATTATATATAAATAAAAAAAAAATTGTTAATTATTCATAGTCTATAAGTATAAACATCAATGTATCATTATAAGCTAAATCAGAAATATATGAATTAATAAAGAAAAACAAAAAAAGATTAATATGGACGAGAAAAAAATTTTACAGGAAAAAATAAGATTTTCGGAGAAAGAAAATAAGATTTTTAGAAAAAAGTACGATTTTCAAATAAGATTTCTTCACTATCCGGTTTTATTTATCGAAACTTTAATTACGATAATTGAAGTTTGAAGCATCAAAAAAAAAAAATAGATTTGTAATTTATTGTTTTAGATTTTAATGCGAAACAAAGACCGGTATAAAATATGATTATTAAGACTCATAATTTCCGCTAACTCCACGTTTCTATCAAAAATCAACATTTATCTTTTCAAAGCGTCATTTACACTAAATTTACAACCAATTCAAATCAATATCTTAATATTTTTTAAATAAGCAAAAAAAAAAAATCATTGAATCCGGTTTTGAATATATGTGTGATTATTCAAGCTGTTAAATTGAATTTGCAATTCAATTTTTCACTAAATTATTCGATTTCCTCTTAATATAAAATTTCCATATTTTAAGGAAATTAATATATGGAATATTTGTCAGAAAATGAAATATGAATATAAAGATTTAGTCAGATATATTTTAAACTTTTCATATTAATATCCTTTCTGTTGTTGTTGTTGTAGACAAGAGTGATTCAAAGACGTCAATAAAATTATATTGAAATTATATAGTATATATAGATATAACATTATACTCACGCTTTATAAAAATAGGTTTTTGGTATAAAAATAAAATTTGATAATTGAATTAATCGGATATGAAAAAAACTTTCATTTTGATGAAATTTTAATGAAAATAAATTTCAATCAATTTTTCCAGATCAATTTTTATTATTCATAATAATATATTAATGAAATTTGGAAAGTTGGAAAATTTTAATATTATTATGCTTTGTAGTAATCATCTTTTAATTTTCACTTAGTTGAAATCGTTATTCTTTTTTAATTGAAATTTTAAATATAATTAAATAATATGCTTATATCCTTCGTAAAATTAAGAAATGAAATTAAATTGAAATGTGCCAAGAGAAGATTATTTTGTTTGCAAAATATTGGGACTACTACGAAAACTGGGCACCTGTAATCCTGTTCTATCAAAATCTTGTAATTAATATGTTGGTCCAAGCCAGGAAACATCTCTGACTACGCAAAATTAAGCTTCTGCAACCAAAACTTTAGTTTCGTAAATTTTTGGTAAAAGCGGATTAAACCTCATTATCCATAATCCAATTCCGGCTATCTACAGTAATATTTCTGGTTGGAGCATCAATTTTGTAAAAATCTTGAAATAAAATAAAAATGAAAAAAAAAATAATTTTTTTTAGCATCGATGGGATTTTAAAAATTCGTATTTTGATAACACAAGGTTCTGGTAGACAAGCTTTGGTTACACTCCGGTAAAAATTGGTCAAGTTTGCAAAAATTATTAAAAATGATAAAAAAAATTATTGTATTTTTACATTAAAAAACTACAGATAGGTAGGTAGGTAGAATTGATCATTCCAGGTTTTTTTGGAAAACCAATTAACACTTAATTGTGTCTTTTTGATGTCATGACTCATGTAGTTTGTTTTTGTAGATCCCCATGTAGATCCTCAAAGGAACTCAGTACTAGAGTTACTTTGTGCGATTGAAAAGATCAATCAAATCACTTTTCACAATTTTTTCTTTACTTATTACTTTTCTTTTCTTTCTTACTTTTCAATTTTTCCGCAAGAATTCCTATATTATTAGGAAAAGTTTAACTTAAAGTCCGGAATCTAGTTCTAGCTGAACATGTTAAAGGGAGGTACTTAACAGTTTTTGTCTCGTTTTTTTTGCAGCTTCAACAATTGCGGATGAACGGAATACCCAATTTGTTAGAGTGGCTTCTTATCGAAAAGTGACTCTTAATGATCGTTGCCACTCTTAATAATGACCAAAACGAGGATAACTGGCGAAAGATAAAAGTTAATGGATAGAAAACGGTTTGCTTAAGATGAGCTTAAGAACCAACAGATGACGATCCATCTTAATTATTACTAGAATATTTCTAATTAACTTTAGTTGTTAACAGTAAAATAATTTTACTAGTGTCAATCGGTAAAGATTTAGTTGACTTTTCAATATCAGAAAATTGGCATTAGCAGGTAGATGTATTTATTTCCTATTATTATATTACCTGCCAGTAATTTAAAAGTAGAAAACAACTTTATCAACAAGAGATTGATTTCGAGCCCGACCCCTTATTTTTTTCCTTGTATACAACACTTCTGAAAAAGCCACGAAAAATTGTTGAAAAGCATGGGAAGATAATGGCATAAACATACACTGAGGAAACTACAAATATTTGAGACAAATCAAAAACAGTTTTTCAATTGTCTTTTAAATTTTTATTTCTAATTTAGGTCTCCCCAGACGATCGCCGCAAGTTTTTACATTGCTTGTTAGGGTCTAGATGTTATTAGTTTTAAAAGTAATCAATTCATCAGGGATGAAAATGAAAATTGTATATTCTGTGAATCGGAAATTGAGATAGTCGAGAACAGAAAATATTAAACGAAAGAAGGGAATTGATTTTCTCAAATGCCTAAAAAATGAAAAGTGCATCATACAAAACCCTTAAATGAAATTTTCCGGCCTATCTGTAGAAGCGATTGTTTCCGATCTACTGCTATTTTTGTTCTAACTGCAGTAAATTTTGATCTGAAATAACCGACGCAAAAAAAAATGAAAAATGCGCTGAAAATTATATCGAAATTATTTTCAGCCTTAACTTGATAAATTTGATAAAGTTCTGCGGTTAGACAAGTTTAGATCTGAAACCAAGGCTGTCAAACTTGTTAATATCTGTTGTTTTTTTTTAAGATGAGGTAAAGTCATTTTGACACCTATTGTTCTTCTCCGTTTGATATCTTAAATTTCCGGGTGAATGTCATTGGCCAACGTTATTATTGCGGTAACATTAATTTCCAAATTAACCGAATTATAAGATATGAAATAGAAGATGAAAGGATAAAGGATTTTTATTCGTGTAAGCAGAATTGGAATCTGCCACTTCCTTACCATTAGAGACACTACGCTAATCAATATGTGTCACAGTTTCAAATAACATTAGAAGCAGTTCAATTTACTTGAAATTACCTATAGCTTAAATTATGTAAATAATGCTAACTATTTTGAAATATTCAACCTTATTAACACCAAATATTTTACATTGTTTTATTATATATAAATAGTTTTATTATCACTACTCTAAATTAAATTTAGGATAATATGTACACAGGAATAGAAGAATGAATAAAAAAATCCATAACAAACTTTTGTTACATCATGGATTCTGATACACGATTATCTCGATGGTATAGTGATAGTTTGGTTTGCTGCTACGACGAATAATAGTTTTGTTTGGTGTTACGTGCTATGATCACCATGGTTTGGATACTAATAACAATACCCGTCTGTAGATAATCAATTTAAATTCAAGTCTAAATAAAACTGAAAAACGTAAATTAATTTTCAGATTTATATGAAATTTGCAAAACCCAAAATCCTTTTCAGATCTAAATAAGACTTATTGATGAAATACATTTAATAATAATTCCGAGAACTACATAATAATAGAAAATAACACAAAAGAGTAAAATAATATTAAAAACAAAATAATATAAATCAAATATATATACTGGACAACAGCCTACTTGAAGCAAAACAAATCAATTACACAACACAAAAATTCTATTAATAAATCTTTACACCCACCACTCACAAGGATTTTGATAACATAGAAACAAAAACATTTATAAGAATACCTACACTAAAATTCGAAAAAAAACTTTAAAATAGAATTTTGTAAACTATCCGCCTTCAAAACCTTTATTCTATTTACAAAAATAACTTAATTATTAAAAATGAAATTTTTCCATACACACATACACACACACACACAGAGTTTTCCTGAAATATTTTTTTCATATTTATTTAACCTTTGTTATATAGTATTTTACCTTTCATCCTTTTATCTACATTCCTAACCTCAACCTTATATATCTCGAATACAAAAACCTTTTCTAATAGTATTAAAATTTAATAATTATTAGACGGCGGCATCACTTTTTCATCACAATTCAACTTATTTCTCCACATTTTTCATCATTAATGTAAACATCCTTTAAAAATACATATTTGAGCTTATTTTATCGGTACGTATCTGTATAATAAAGGACTATTCAACTCTTTTTTTTGTATCATCCAAATTACATTACATGCCCTTGGACTTACATTTTTTCTATATAATAACACGTGTACATACCCTCTATATATAATGTAATTGAGGTGGTTTTTGCTTTTTTTTTAGGTTCTCATTCATACTTGAATACTTTAAAAATTTATTAAGAAAGGTGTAAATTTCACTAGAAGGTAATTGCTAGTCTGTTCTTGGAAACCAACAAAAGCCGAAAAAAACATAAATTCAAAATGAGTTATGATGACTTGAATGGTTGATAAGTCAAGTCTGTTATACAGAGTGTATAGAACAGAGAACATAAAATAAATAAATAATATATATCTACTTACAATGGTTAATATTTTATGTAGTATAGATAAAAAAAATACCGTTAACAAATTTCTAACGATATTAAAAAATAATATATAATCATGTATGTATATATATAAAAACAGAATATATATGTTAGACGTATTAAATATTATAGGCTGATATGAAATGAGAAAAAATGGAGATAAATTGGATGAAAAAAAAAAAACAAAAACAAAAATGAAAGTGTCTCATCCTGTAAAATTACCTAACATATCCTTTCTTTTTTGTTTTTTTTTTTTACTTTTTTAATAAAAAGAATATTCTACCTAATCTCTTTTGAAATTATTGAGGTTATATATTATCCTTGAATGTCTATATAAACAATATAATACTTTATATCTATCTAAATATAAAATTGTGTAGTAGGCTTTAATGAGTCAATAAAAATATTAGAAAAACAGTATTGCCATAATTAGGGATAATTTTTTTTTTTGAAGTATTGAATAATTTTTTAGTTTGGTTATTTTTGCAGTGTTAATAAAGGAATTCAAATATTTTAATTGAACCTCTTTTGATCAGAATTTAAGCTCAGTTAGAAAATGTTAAAAACGCAGCTATCAAATTCCATTTGAACACATTGAAAACATCAAAAGCGGTATGTTTGATTTTTTTTACAAAAATAGACATATTTATAAGTTCGACTTGAAGTTGGGTATATGTTAGGTTAGACTACATATACAAGCCCCAATTCGTCTTATCTATACATACATTTAAATGATTTCAAATTTTATTTTACTAAAATTTCAGCATATTTGGGTGAATATTTCATAACGAAAAGTTAAATGGGTACAAATCCACAAATGAGTACAAAAAATCCAATGGATACAAATGGGTATAAAACGGGTGCAAATCCACAATTTACAAAAAGAAATAAATATAAAAAAATTAAATGAGTACAAAAAATCAAATGGGTACAAATGAGTACGAAGACGGTACAAATCCACAATTTACAAAAAAAAGAAAGAAATAAAGATAAAAAAATCTGACAGAATGATGAAAATGTCAACATTTAAAAATTGTCAAAGTTGAAATCCTGCAATAAGTTTTTTTTTTTAGTTTTGAAATTCTTTGTTCTCATATATGTACAATTTAAAAGTTAACCAACTTTTGCGTGGTGACTGCAATATGTACTTGGTGGATATTTGCATTGTGGACATTTGTATTGGTTTTCATATCTTTTAATTTTGAAAGCAGATCTTTTACCGTCTGTACCGGCTGCATTCTGTTTGAGGTGTAAATAAAGCATGAAACAGAGTTATGTATTTCTTACGATAAAAAAGGATTAAAGAAATAAAAAAATTCAACTAGCCACATAAAAATTCTTTAACTAACAATACTCAAGCGTTATGTTTCATAAAAAATATTAGCCTTACTAGTGAGGTTGAAACAGTGTTATATACAAGTGGATTGATACATAAAATATCCTACAAATTGCAATTAATTGTTTTTGTTACAATCTATATAAAATTGTAAATGCAATAATAAATGCTACTATAATGGCTTGAAAAAGGTTATCCAATGATAAACAATATACTATAATTAATTTTAGCAATGTTTTAATAATATTCAAGTAAAGATTCTGTCTTAATAATTATAGAAACATTTGTCTCCCAGGACCATATTTTGGAGTCTCCACATGTTCGATGATTATCAATATGTGCTTTTGGTTATTTGGGTTTTTGTATAATCTATTCTTGTAGTTTTTAGTATAATTCATCGTTTCACTGCGGACTGACAGGATTTATAAGTTATTTTTAGTCAAAACATTTGACATAAACTACGAAGAAACATTTCAATTTTCCATGATTTGAATTTATTCTTGGTATAATACAATGTTTTTTATTGAATTATCTTAGACAACAACCACATACGTAATAATTTATTTAAAAAAGAAATAACTAAATTTAGTTTTAATTTTGGCGGGAAAGTACTTTGGTGAATGTATTTGGTGTATTTAGAATTTGTGTACTTGTACATGGGGTGAAATTTTAAATTAAAATTTCCAATTGAAAATTAAAAGTGTTTGTAAAAAATATTTAATTTCGCTACGTCTCCTATTAAATACATATCATTTGAAACGATAATAATGAAAATAGTTTATGAAATTTGTTCCGGTATAGGATGTACCGTACTTTTTTCAATTTATAGATTAAATATACTGATGTTTACCGTATAAAACAAATGGAGAATTTTCGGATAAAATTATGGAATATATATAATTTTCGTGCATAAGATAATTATAAGGATAATTATATCGCGGATAAGATAAGTTTATGCTAAATTCTAGTTTAAATAAAAATTACTTCAATAGTGTAGAAAAAAATTTAATAACAAAATCGCGTAGCGTAAATAACTTAAGTCGTTCGGGTACACCTTATTCTTGTATTTTATTTAAGAATGAAATGTCGGTTTATTAATAACTTATTTTTTTTTATTTTCAAATATATAAAAGATATTGATATGTCTTTTTACCACATTATAAAAATGTCTTAAACAAGTTAATTGTACGTTTTAAAATCAAACTTGAAATTTTGTAGTTACAACCTTCTGTATTTTAATTTGTGCGTCAATATTATTTTCGAAATGGATTAAAATCTTATTTTGTCAGAATAATAACACTTATGCAGTTTATTGAATTAAAGTTAAAATCAATGAGGAGCAATGAATAACCATAAGTTTAATTTAACAGGTCTTTTAAATTCATTTCTTTACTCTGTATAACACTATGAGTAGTATAAAGCAATAAAAATCATACAGTAATATATTTAGAACTGATGGGACATGTTCCACAATAGTCTACTAGTAGTAAAAGAACAAAATCGAAACGAATGAATGAAATTCAGATTTAATAAATTTTCATATAGATAATGGGACACAAATGTAGGAGATAATGGAATATAATGTGGGGGACACAAAAATTGTGGGAGATAATGGGACACAAATGGGACCATACTGTATTGAAAAACTATTGAAATTTAATCAAAAGGATCTTAATCAGGGTTGAAATTATTTACATTGTCCTATTGGTGCCAACCTCTGCTCAAAATTCTATCTGAGTTAGTCGAACTTGTATTACAAAAAGATATGAACTGTCCTGAAACAACAAAACACTCAGTTCGTTCTTACTATAAGTTCTATTTAAAATTGTATACGCTTAAAACATAATCGTGATCTTCCTCTCAACAACTCATATATTTTTAGAGTATTTTTTCAAAGTAAAATAAAAAAAAAAAATTCAAGATTTAAACTGGCTGAAAAACTTAAAATTAATCCAACAACCTTCATTACATTAATCTTGTAACATACTGTCTGCTCTTGTGAATAATTTTAAAATTTACTACCTAACAATTTAAAGTTTTTTTTTTTTGCTTATTTTACCTAATAGAAGAGATCACTATATATGTACATACATGTTTTTTATTTTGTTTATAATATTCTTGGAGGACTCTACTTAACACCTTTTTTCTGAATATGCTTTAATAATTTTATTTATTGTACCAAAAACCTTAACACCACATTCAAAAACACTCATATCCTTTTAAGTGTTTTCTTTTAAAACAGTTTTCTCATTAAGTTTTTTTTTGTTGTTGTTTTTGTTTTTTTTCTACAAAAAAAAATAATATTCTTATTTTAACAATAAATCGTTTTAAATATATGTACATACACAGGAATACGTCATATATTTTATGTTATTCGATATAAAAAACACCCAAAAAAAAAAAAAAAAAATTAATATGTTTAAAAATATGTCCTTTTGTAGCAGATGTACTCCTTTATTTATGAGAATATTTTTAGAGAGAGCGTGTAAATGACTTGATTATTATTGAAAAACTCATTAAAATAAGAGTCTCATCGGGAGGGAATATTAATTTTAGATGTTATATATATATGTATACATATATTATATACTTTTCTTAATTTCCTGTCAACAAGATATGTAGTGGTGTCTGCGTAAATCGTTTTTCTTTTATATAAACAAAACACAAAAAAAAAAAATAATATCGTCATATAAAAAGATATTTAAGGATTCGTATTGTTGAATAGGTTTTTAATTTAATCCTTATGTGAAGATTTTTGGTTTATATCACATTAAGTTATTTTTGTTTTTTTTTATTATTTTTTCTTTTGTATATTTTTTGTTTATATATATATAATTTTTTGATCTACTTTGATTTGTAGGTTTTTTTTCTACTTTAAGCGATTATTGTTGTTATTCAATTCTCAATAGAACTCCCTTCATTTCAAGAACTCTGATTTAATTTTAAAAAAAAGTAATAATAATTAGAAAAGTATAAATTTTAATAATTGGTTTAGGTCTATTGTAAATAACTGAAATATAGAATACACACTTTTAAAGAACAAAATTAATAATATTTTTTTACTAAATTGAAAATTGTTTTTAAAATGCTTTAATTTGACATTCAAAAATAAATTAATAAATTTATTATTGATAGTCTTTGATTTTAGAATACCCACACCTTATTTGTATTTTAAATCAGTTTCAGTACTGGCATAATAATTTCTCATTTTTCCCATAAAATTTTTGTAGATGTGATATAAAATTAAATTTTTTATAGATAGTAATTATCTACACATTTTTTATTGTGATGATAAGTTTAAAGCTGGGTTAATTTTTTTTGCAATAGTTGTATACGCTTGGCTAAGCTTCTTCGAGCACCCTAACATTATCAAAATTTAAATCGAAGTCGAAATACAATTCCGAGAAATATAAAAGATAGTTAGACAAATAATTTAGCATTTTGGACAACACTATATGGATTGCTCAGATTAGACAGTCAGCAATATTCTATTGAAAATTAATTCTAATATATCTAATTAAAAATTTACAATATGAGCAATATAAAAATATATTTCTTTCTTCCAGCTAGTCTCATATCATATAACTGTGTCCTGTGAAATATTGTATCATTTGCTTAACTTAGGAAATTTGCTCTTAACTTAAACTTAAATGATATTAGTTGTTCTTATAATGCTTCTTTGACTTGTGAAAAATCTTGCTTCAAAAATGAAATTGATAATTCGTTTATATATTTGGGCATTATTCTTGATCATAGATCAAAATCATAGAAAAAGTGGTCTGATCATAAATATTAAGTACTTGCAATTTAATGAAAATTATATTTAAAAAAAATTGCTTGAATCCTAGATCTTTAAATATCTATTTCTTCGCTATTTATATTGCTACCAGGCTTCTAAATTATATTTTAATAGGTCGACTTATTTAAATCAACCCATAGTGTTAAATTATAACTTAAGGATCAATAACAGAATATTTTTCATGTTAAGAACAATAACTTTTTACAGAATGTTGCATGAAACAAATAAATTCATCCTGTTCTAAATATAATAGACCACAGAGGTGATATGAAACATGGTTTATTAAATATCGGTTATTTAACAAACCAATATGGTTGATATATTAAAATTTAAATGTAACATACGAGAAGCGTCGAAGAAAGTCTTCTATAGTTTTCGATACATTTTATTGTATTTTAATACAGATTAAAAAATTCTTAGAATACATAAAGTTCACTGCAATTGAAATTTCTACGTCCGCTATTTAATAACAAATTTAAAAATAAACTATACCGACCAATTGCACAATTATCATGTATTCCAAAATTATTCGAATCAGTTGTCTATAATTTTATTTGTAACTTATGTTGTAATTCATTAGTACTTACATATAATCAGCACAGTTTTATGAAGAAAAATCTACTATAACCAATTTAGTAGAATTCTCTAATACTGTCATTAATTCAATTAAAGTAGGTGTTCAAACTAATGTAATTTACACAGATCTTAGCAAAGTTTTTGATACTATACAGCATAATTCTCATAAAACTTGACAAGTTTGGGTTTCCACAAACAATTATTAATTGAATTCATTCATTCTTATGTAACAGAGAATGTTTTGTGTTGTTTAAATCAAGTATTTTTTATACATTTTTTGTTAACTCAAATGTACACCAAGGGATTCATCTGAATCTTTTAATATTTATTATAGATATAATTCTACTTCAAGATGATTTGAATTCCTTATTTAATTGGTGTACAGTAAATAACCTGTTACTGAATATCGACATATGTGCACAAATTTGTTTTATACGACGATCTTCTGTTACACTTGCCAACTACAATTTTGAAGCTAAAAGCATTAAAATAGTCTATAAATTTAAAGACTTAGGTGTATTTATTAATGGTAAAAAATTTTCATTCAAATACCATTCATACAATTCATTACAATTCATACAATTCTTTTTTAAATTTTATTAAAAGATGGTCTTTTGATGACAAATATACCATTAAACCCTTATATATCTGTTTGGTCACCATTTTATCGTAATAATATCAATAGATTAGAAACAGTTCAAAAAAAATTTCTTCGTTTTGCCCTCCGTATCTTGTCCCGGTCTGATACTATTATTCTCCGTCTTATGTATACGAACCGCTTAAAACTAATTAAATTAAATTCGTTGGTGGTCCGAAGAACTGTAACTTATACTGTATTCCTAGTGCAAGTTTTAATGAAGAAATTAATTCGTGGGCTATAAAACGGCTAATCAGCTCCTATTTGAATACAAGTACTCGTTTTCGATCGTAAAATGTCTTTAATTTGATATTTCACCGAATTAACTACGTTAAATATGAACCAGTTAATAGATTATTTATGGCAGCTAATGAATATAAAGATTATGTTGATTTTGCTTTCGGTCAAGTTAAAAAATCTTTATATTAATTACAACAGTCACCTTAACAATATTAATACAATTTTCTATTTATTCGTTTAGATTAAGATATAATACACAAAATATATATGTATATAGCTACTTCTAATAATTAGTAATTCTAATTTTCATTGTAATTTCTAAATTTTTATTTTGTTTTTGTTTTTGGTTATTTATTAGACTAAGTTTTTGTAATCTGTTTCATTCATACATACAAAAATAAATAAATTAATAAATAAATGAATAAATAAAGTTATATAGTACTCGTACAAATTTCTAACGTAAAGTTGACATAATATTTACAGAAAAGAACATGGATATAATTAATCAAAAATTGTCTGTATTGAAATTAAAATTGACACAAAAATTAATATCAAGTATGAATGTCCTTTTTTTAGCTCTATTTCAACTCCACTATTTAAATGAATTTAATTTAATTTTTTCAGGGCTTTAATTTTTAAAAAATTTAAATATTTTTTACATCTGGTTTTCATATATTTCAACCTTTTTCTTACCTAATCATTTTATTTTATATTTTTACCTTTACATATCAAAAATAATAAAATTAAATTAAAATTAAAAATAAATTGAAAAAATAAATTAATAAAATCTTACCAAATCTTCCAACAAAAGCATCATTTTCAACTTACCTATAAAGAAAACAAAAAATAAAATTTAATAATATTATATCACAAAATTTTCATATTTAAAATTATATAAAAATAAAGAAAGCAAATTATATAATTAATATAATCCCCAAAGATCCTTTATTTCAGCTATTAGTATACCAAAACCGCATGAAAATTAAATAAATTTTAATTTTCCACCAAATACATAATTTCTTCTTGTTTTTCCAAATTTAAATACTATTCACAGTTAATAACAAATATAAAAGTCTTCTCATATTCTGAGTCCTCTTAACTAAATTTATAATACGATATAAAAAAAAGCAAAAAAAAAAAAACAAAATAAAAACAAAAACATCAAAAAAATTTATTAAAAACGAGAATTTTAATTCAACCTTGTTATATAGAGATAAATTTGTTACATGGGACCAATTATTATATGAAAATCTTCTTCTTGATCATTAACGATGCTACAACACTATACCATATAATATTTACTAAGCAATTAAGTATAAATAAAACATCATTAGAAAAGTTACTAATATAATAACATAAATTATCCTTATAGCAAGGATCAGCATTAGAATACTATAAAAAAAAATAATAATATTCTATATAACTAAAATAACCTTAATTTCAACCTCAAAATATCCCCTTTCCTCATTTTATTTTCTCTCTTGTTCTGTTTCTTACCATAACATACTAACATTATCTTAAAACTTAAACAAAATATTTTGTTTTTTTTTTTTCTGAATGAATTGTATTTTATAGCTAAAAAATTTTAAAAACAAATTAAATAAAACAGTAAAGTAAAAATAAAAACAAAAATTAAATAAAAAGTAAAAAAATTAATATACATATATATATATATATAATAAAAAAGGCCCATATACTTAAAGAATGTAAAACCAAAAGCTATTGTTACAAATCTAATTATATCCTTGAAAATTCCAGGAGCTAATCCAATATAATCTAGGGAAATAAATAAATAAAAAAAAGAGAAAAAAAACGAAAACAAAATTGTATCAACAATAAAATTATAATATAAGAAAGCGAAAACAAAACGCTAAAATATATAACATTACCCCACATAACATTCTCTCGCACATAATTTTGTGTTATATTAAATCTTATCGAATTTTTTAGAAAACTGTCGATAAAAGTGTTATATTAGGGATGAGTGTTTTTCCTTTAACGAGGTTATAAAGTGTACTTATTAGCAATTCTGAGAGTTGTTATAATTGAATTATCAGCACGATATATAGAACAATATTATTATGACTATACTAAACTAAAGGATAAATCGATAGCTATTTATGTAAGATGGTATAAATCTTTTAACACATGGTGCCATTTGTTGCTATTTCTTTTATTGTATTTCAAAACCCAGCTTAATGACTCTTACTGACATAACTTGTCTTATCAAGTCCTAGCAAATGTTGCCATTGTTTATTTTATTTCAAAAGCCTGCCTAATGACTTGTTACTGTCATAATTTGCTGTCTAATCAATACTAAGTGACTTTTAAGGCGAAACTGCTTTCTACCTTCTGTAAAATTTACTTTTATGTGGGTTGTGGTCATATGCAAATACCAATCAAAGTGTTTTAAAAATAGAACTAGTGTTTTTTTGTATGTATTCCTATACAATGGGATTAATTAGTTTGTTATAAGAACAATATTAAAATAATGCCAAACAGTTTAGTTTATGTACAAAATGTTCAAAAATATTATTTAAAAAGTATTTTAAATTTAAGATTAAGTCTATTTAAGAACAACAAAACATCGAATATGTTAGTGTATAACTGCTCACGCACAATGAGAATGACATTGATAACGACAATCAGTCGTTTGCGTTAACTGGCGCACAATAAAACGACAACGATAACAATATTTTGTATTGTTTATATTTTACATTTTACAGTCATGACAAAACTTTATTTATTCTTTTGTTACATACGTAGTTTAGTTTCTAACATTTGATAATTGACTTTTTAATACCGAAATAAATTTTTTTGTAAATAAAGTATCAAGGGAAAAATAATCACATTTTGAACATAACTTCCTTAATAATTTATGTAATGCTTCCGCTTCATAATAAATTCAAAATTTACCATAACAAATATTTATTCTAAATAAATTTGATACATTTTTGTTTTCGAAATTATAACTCTACATTTGATGATTAATAATCTGGCCACCAAAAAATTTTCAGCTCCACTTTGTGGAATTTTTCAAAATTTTGTTCCACAACGACTAAATTAAAATTAAATCTAATTCAACAACAACGACAATTTGTAGAAGTAAACGTTACAATTCTGCGTGAGAATTTAGACTAATATACTGTATTCCTATACAATGGAATTAATTAACTTGTTGAACTAAGCTTTTTTTTTTAATTTTAGCAGTAGAAGCAATATTCTGAAATTAAAACAAAATTTTTTGTTTGATTTATACCAATTCCACAACATAAGATTAAGATTGTCACATGACTATCATTACACATCAAAATTATACTGCAGTACTAATAAACTCATTCCATTTTGAACATTATTTAAACTTACAACCAGAGTTGGGTCGTAAAAAAAGTATTTGGAATACTTTTTTCAAATACTTTACCTGTATCAAGTCAAATAATTTTATTTAAAAAGTACTTGAAAATAGTATTTAAATTTTTTTTACTTAAATAATTTTACTCAAATACTTGAAATCAAATACTTTTACTCAATGAGTAGTATAGTACACAGGTCGGCAAACCAAGGCTCGCAACCCTTGATAGGCTCTTTCTCTTTCATAAAAAAATTTTTGAATAAAAATATTTTATGTTGTTTTTAATTTAGAACTTTAAAATTGCTTTAATTGCTGATAAACAAAAAAATAGTTTATTTAAATTAAAAATTAACTAAATTTTTACAAAAGCACCACGCACAGAATTTAAAAAATTTGAATATTTTTATAACCGTAGTCCACATGTGTATACTTGTCAAAATAAAATCTGCTATTTTTAATATTTATTTGACAAAAAAAATATTTTTCCTACTTTATTGCTAGTGTTAGTACTATTTGAAAATTTCATATATCCATATTTACTTACTACTGCTACATTTTCAATATTTCAGAAACATGAATCATTTTTTTTTTTTCAAATAATTTAACAACAATACTTTTCTGCGTAATAATAGAATACGGTAATAAAGTAAAAGAAAGTTTAAATTGAAAAAACAGTGTTATATTTATTAAGATTAGATTTTGATATCTTTTATGTTATTCATACTCAAAGATTTTACTAATTTTCTATTTAAAAAAACAATATTGGCCTAACACTAAAAATTTTTTTTTTGACATAAATAAAAGCAAACAGAAAGAGAAGTACTAAACAAATATGGACAAAATGTTTGTATTTTTGTATGGGATACTCACTTCCATTTAATTCTAATTCTATACTATAGTATTTGTATTTTATCCAGGTCTGCTTACAACTACAATAAGTCAATTCTTTCTAGCTATCTTTTTGAAAAACTAGTTATTTAAAAATTTCCATGACATTTTTTTTACTCGGTAACCCTAATTGTTTTTTTAGTAAAAAATTAATAAATTAATAATTTTAAAAAAAAATTAACCCGACTTTAACTAAAAATTAAAACGAATCAATAACATCTAAACAAAAACAAATTAACTTTTAAATTTAGGTTTCTATGAAATAATTATCTATCTCGCTCTTGTATTAAAATAATCATATTTTTTAATACACAAAATTTTTTATTAAGTGAATAAACGCAATTCTATAAAATCAACAAATCAATACCAAACATAAAAATTATAAATTCCTAAATTATTATACTTAATTCCTATTTAGAACCAATATAGAGCAACTGATAATATTTTATTGACACTCCAAAATTCCAAAAATATATACCTAATAACAATTGTTCGGATTGATCCTAATTAAATTTTAAAATCCTCTTCTTATACTAGCTTTTATACTAAAAATAATACTCCTACAAGAGTCACTAGGTGTCTAATAAAAATAAAATTGTTACGTGGGACACCAATTCAAAGTAAAATCTAAAATGATAAAAACAAAAATGTTCTTAATATAATGAGGATACCATTAACGGGAAATTCATCTTATAAGTAAGGATAAAAAAAACAAAATACTCTTATTAATTTGTGTACATATATAAAAATACATAAAAATACTTTATATACACAATGAATATAATATTATTCATACACAAAAATACATTATTATATTTTTTTTTTTATATACATGCTATGTATATAAATAAACATTAATTTTCATTTAATAAATATCACATAGCTAGTCAAAAATAATTGTCGTATTATAATAAATTTTTTGTTTTTCTTGAATATTATATCTACTCTTGTCATTAGACTTAACACATATTTAATTTACTGTTAAGCTATTAAAAGAAAATCTCTAAATCTATGCATTTCAAAAAAACAAAAAAAAATATATAAATGGTATTCTAAAGATATTTAGTTATTATATTATAATAATATCTAACTGTTGATTGTTTTCATGAATTCATAAAGTTAAGAAAATTATCTCTATAAAAAAATAAAAATAAAAAATAAAATGAATACAATTAATTTTAATAATACACATTCATTATTTTTAAACAACAAGTAACTTTAGCATAAAAAAATCTCTTCAAACTGGAATAATTTTATTTTTGATACCAAAAGTTATATTCAAATAATGTTTTTCAGACTGTCATCACATTGTTATAGTGTTAATTATATATTTTCATAGTTGAATAATTATATTGTTTGTAGTTTTGTACATAACATGTTCGTTACCAATATATTTTTATTTTTATTTCATACATGAAAGGTATACGAACAAATTGTTATATATCTATTAGATAGAAAAAATTTAATATAAACAAATTGTTAGATATCTATTAGATAGATCATTTGATCAAAAGGACCTCAGTTGTCGTTCAATTCTTCAGAGAAGAATGGGTTGAACAACGGTATTAAAGTTAACGTAGTAAAAACTGATATACTTTTGTTAAAATTAAAATTAGCCTCTGAGACCTGGTAATATGGTAGGTATTAATAAATTAGAGAGCAAGTTTTATACTTATGGAGTTTATCAATGGATATATATACTTTATAAGTATAAAATGTGCTCTCTAATTTCAAATATTTTTCATCAAAAAAGATCTCGGTTCAGAGGGAGTTCTTGAAAGATGAAAAATGTTAACCTATACAGCACAGTTCAAACAATTTCATTTGTTTAAGTTTCCTATAATAAAGTTGTGATTGCCAAGTAAAGTACCAACTATCACAAATATATAACAAAGAAAGAACTCACATAGACTTATATAAATTTTTTGTATTTACAACGATAATTATAATATGAAACAAATTTCACAAATACTGATACGTTCTATCGTGGTTAGCAGAAATAGTATTCATTATCAGTTTTTCTAATCAGTTCTGAATTTTATAAAATGTTACTGATAAATTGATATCGTGGAGCTTGGCATCTGTCATATTTTCTGATATTTTTTATATTTTGTATCAATTACAGATTTTGAAGTGATAAAACTGAATTTGTGAAAAAATGTAGGCATAATATAAAATAGTTAGCTAAAATGTATTAAATGAATACAAAAATATAATTGTGTACATATAATTTTAAAATAAAAAACAAAAAAAAAAAATTAAAAGAAATGGAAATCGAAAAAAAAAAAATTATCGAAAACTCAAAGAAAATGACAGGAAAATCAAATAAAATTAGAACGTCAATTAAGAATTTTTTAATGTGAGTTAATTTTTATATTTATATTTTGTATACGTATATAAATACGTTTGTGATATATTAAGGAAAAAACTGTAAGCTTAAAAGAAAATATTTAAATAATTTTTTTTAAATTTTTTTTACCTACATTTGATTATTTTATTTCACAAAACTGTGACAAATTAAAAATCGAAATTTTTGTCGATTTTTATAACTCACAGAGGTCTTATTGACATCTTTTAATAAGTTATAAAGTCGAATCAAAATCAAAATCAGGAATTTGTACAGGTAGTCTAACACTAAATACCTACTGTTGTGTTGTAGTAGTGTTATGATGAACGAAACAATTCCTGAAAATAATTTTGTTTGTTAACACAAATAATAATAATATTTATTGATACAATGGTGATATAAAATATCTATGTATCAAGATTGAATATTAATTAATAAATCGAACTTGTTCTTTTTATTTTAAAGTAAAATGATGTAAAAGCTTTACAAAATTTATAATTATAGAAATTTATTTTGTGACAGATTAATTTTAAACTTTTATTCAATACAGCTAATTTTAGAAATGTCTAATTATCAGTACTTACTTATAAAATTTATCAATATCAGCATCAGTACCACGATTCTATTTATGATAAATTTTTTTCAACTATCAGTTTACTAACTAATGATTAAAATCTTTATTTATCTAAAGCCTAAAATGATGGCTCTCATTGATGTCTGATAAAAAGAATTATTTAAGATTATGTCCTTCAGCATATTCGATAAAATATATTTGAAAAATATGGTTTTGATAAATCATTAAATAGATTTAGTGCCTCATATAAGTAACAATCTTATCATTAAATAGATCTAGTGACCGATGTAAGTATATTATTATAACAATCCAATCATTGAATAAAATTAATGACTCAAATATGAGACTATCTACACATTTAATAGAGCTAGTAACGTTTATATAGAATTATCTTCTCAATAATTACAAATAAATAGAATCAAATAGACTTCTGTGTCACATTTGAGCCATATAAAAAAATATGATCAACATCAAAAACCATAATATTACTAAAATAGGTAATAGGTCTCTCTGCTTTGTGTTGGTAATATATACCTAATATATAACTAAATAATTAATTAATTTAATTTAATTTTTATACATTCCAAAATATAATTTACAATAAACTGACATTATCGACTTATATTAATTTATAGCTTAACTAGATTAAATATTATTATCAAGTATAATTTAAATTTTTTTTACTAAATAAATATATTTTATTATTATTTTAATATAAAATATATTTATAATAAATTATAAATAATTATATTTGCTTTATAATAATTATTTTTTATAATAAATTATAAAAATATTTTCTTTACTCTTAGTACTCTAATCATAATAATATAATTCAATGTAATTTTCTTAATATAAATCTCATATAATAAAACGTATGTTGCTGCTGCGTTAAAGTGGAATATTGACAAACAATTAACATTTACTAATAACATTTAATTAATTAAAATTAATAGTATTAAAAAATAACAAAATATTATAAGTAAGGAACATATCAAATTGAAAAAAAAAGTTGAAAACCTACATAGTAATTGCAATATAATATGTAAGTACAAGTGTTCTACATATGTTTACACTCACTTAAACAATAACGAAAAACTAATATTCATATAACATTTTCAGATTTATTCTCCATTAATACCAAAATAAAACATACTGAATAAATAGATAAATTAATTTCAATGTCACAAAACAGAAATATTAAATATTTGGTGAAGTAAAAATTAAATAAATTTCATATTAGAAATGCATTTTAATATTTCTTAAAACAACAAATCCAGCGTAACTGGGATTTTTTACTATTTGAAGAATAAAAGCTTAATATTTTTACATTAAATGGCCAACATCCGAAATTGAAAAGAAACACTAAACAAATATATTACACAATACTTAAACTATCGGATATACATGATATATTGTGTATAAATAAATAATAATATTATGTATTAATAAATAAAGTTATATAAAAATAAATAAATAAATGATATCTAACAAAGAATCTAAATATTTTAATTTAATTTATTTGAATTTTAATGAATGTAAAATCTTAAAAAATTTTTGTAGTTTTTTTTATTACTGTTTATTTCCTTAAATATTATTTTAAAACTTTATAACCAACAAAATGATTTTTTTTTCCTTTTTTAATTCTAAATATTATTATTAGTTTAATTAATTATTATTATAAGTCATTTGATCTAAACAAAAGTAAATAAATAAAATAAATAAAAAATATATATTTACAAAATTAAATAATTATATTTAAATGGAATAAATTAGAAAATATTTAGTTATAATAACTTCATATAATAAATTAACATGTATAAGAAAAATTTAACTATTAAATTATTTTATACAGAAACAAAAATTAAGAATGTATCATATGAATAATAGAATATGTAATTAGAAAATAAAAAAAAAAAATAATGTAAAGACCTGGCCTTAAAAAACCTATATTGTGTTCAAATATCACTTAAATAAGGTTATTAAAAAAATTAAATTTCCATATTAAGTTCTAAATGTTGGAATATAAAAATCTTTAACTATTCAACACTTATTAAATATCTCATAAGTTAACATCAACACACATGCATTTTGGTACTTAATTTACCCCTAAAAATAATTGAAGTTATATTTTTAATACCGTCGAAAGTATGTACATACATATAATATAATGTATAGTTATAAATTTTTATAAAACTTACTCTTTATTTAATATTAATAAATAAAAAATAGTTTAAATATTATTTTTAAATTTAATATTACTTACTTTTTAACTTTTTTCAAATATTCAAATCAGTTAACATACGTATACAAGTCATTACATGAAAATAAATACCGCTTAGCTACATCAATTAACAATATGGCACCTCACTTATTAAAATTGTTTAAATATTGTTCTTTCAATTTAACTTTAACTATTTCATAACATATGTATGTATAAATGTGTGTTGTGTATTGTGTATTAATACTAAAATTATTTATAAACTGATTCTAGAAATTTCAACAAGTAAAAATAACGGCAGAAATAAAAAATTCAGCCATTGTGCATTGAATGCATTTGATTAAAATAAATTTACTTTAAGCATTTATAAATAATAATTTTTTAAACACAACACACTCAAATACAAATTTAAAATGTTAATAAACTTGAAATATGAAATTAAATTATAAATTATTATTTTGAATATTTAAAAAAAAAATTATAACACTACACAAAAGTAAATACCAACTAAACTAAACTAAAAATATACCGTGAATGGCGTCAATACACATATAGATATAACATGAAAAAGCTACCACAGCTACAGCTACATGCTACATCATAGGTAAAATCGATTATTAATAAATTAACAATCGGTTTAGTTTTCTTTTTGTAAGTGTCGCCAACTTCATTATGAAGAGATTTTAAACATTCGATTGGGTTTGAATATATTTTATTTTTTTTAATATATTAACAAATTTTAATTGATGTTAAACTAATTAATTTTATTTCTAATTTTAAAAAAATTATCAAAGTTTAGAGATTAATATCTGTGAATTTGTAATAAATAAATAATCATATTTGATTATAAAATAGAAAATATCTTAATTAATATATAAAATAAACATTTTGTAAAATGTTATAGTTTGTATACACTGCTGTGAAAAAAAATTGGGTAGTTGTCATTTTTTAAAAATATGCTATTTTTACTATTATTTTTTTTAATTATTTATTTTCATATCTAGAAAAATTTAACAATTATGGTACATATTTTAATTTTCTATTTAGTTTTTGTGTAATTTTTGTTTTGTTAAAAATAATACTGGAGCGAAAATTCGAGACCATTTAAAATTGGGTATAATTGAAAAAAATTATAATTAAAAGACATTATTCTGTTATCTTACTTAATTTTTATTGTAAAAACTAAATTATACATTTTTTTTTTCATTTTTTTTATAGTATAAGAAGGATAATTCAAAATATTTATAAAAATATTAATAGTTTACAGGTATTCCATTAGTGGCAATTACTGCTTCACATCTAATTTTCATGGAGTCGGACAAATTTCTCAATATAGAAGATGGTTAGCTGCATGTGGTTCTAATTAAAATTTTGAGGTTGTTCGTTGTTTCGAGGCGATGCTTTACAATCTGTAGCTGTTATATTGACGAAATATTTTCAATAGGATTTAGATCTAGACTAGATGAAGACTATTCCATTACTTTGATATTATTGATTTTCATGTTATCTTAAAAGTAAAGTTGAAAAAAAACTAGCTATGTTATAGCAAAAAAAATATATTCAAAGATGAAAGTGCAATATCTAACCTACTTAAGAATCATAAATTAAATCACAAATGTATCCAAAGAGCATATGAACAGTAGGTTCCAATTAGTTTTCCAAAATGTTTATATCCGTATTCATTTTTCATGAAACAAAGCATAATTTTACTATTTCTAGAACGGATAAGCATTCCCATGTCATTACACGTTCAGATTTTGATGGCAACATTTGCATGCATTCATTGCTTAATACCTTTCCTACTCTTCGCCGAATCATCTGTCTCCCATCACTGTTGTGCACTTTGCATTGATATTACGTCTCGAAATATTACATGATCCCACATATCTTCTGTCGAAAAAACGTGTTCTTTTGCCCATGCAAGCTTTTTGTGCCTATGTATTGGCTTTAACTCAGACTTATTGACTGGACGATGTGCATTTAATCCTTCGTTTAATAGTCAAAACCGTATACCAAACTGGATTAAATCGTGGTTTCGTTTGCTCACAGAGCGTTTCAATAATCTGTACATGTTTTGAAACAGTTTCTAAAACTTTTATGAAGTGGACTCGACCTGCGTTATCTTACAAGGTTGTACTGATCCTTTAGTCTTATGAATATTTTAGGCTTTCATTGTTTGGCTTTTATAATTAAATGTGAATTTACTTTGAAAAAAAAAATTTTTAAAGGTCATTCCAAATTATTTTTTTATTAAATAAGGGGTGTTTCTGTATTCTATATTTAGTTTTAAGTTTTTATTTAAGTTAATTTTGTACTGAAGTATGATGAAAAAGATTGAATGTTAAACAAATAAATAAATAATTATAATAATGATAAAAAAAATACCCCCGATTTCACAAAATTTTTTTAAAATATAACTAAAGTACTTGGCCTTTAGACCAATACAATATTTCAGCAATTTGCCTGATTTTCTCATGATAGCACGATCATATTTGCTTTTTAACTCGTTATACTTATTTTATCCATTATTAATTAGTATTGCACTTCACACTTTATATTCCTAGCAAATCAATATTTAAAATTTTGGTCCTTTATATATCCAATATCAGTAGATATTTAGTTATATCAGATTATATTTTAGTTTGGTCCTTTATATAAACAGAAACATAAAATAGAAATTAAAATGACAACAACAAATATGACATTATTTTATTATTATTATCGCAGTATGATTGATACATTCACACAATACTAACTGTAAATACGCAATATATTTCTTCTGCTGTAATTAACTAATTATTTAATATACAATTTTTAATTTCGGTTTTAAAGATTCCTATGGAATTAATTTGTTCCAGTTGTAACAACAATTCGTATCTAATAACAACAATAATTTAATACATATATGAAATTTCTACAGATTTAATGGATTAATTCAAAAACATATGGCTCGTAATGTGAACCAGACGGTAGCGAACGTGTTAAAAAATCATATATAAAAAAAAAACATATTCCACTTTTGACAAAACAAACAAAGTACATATTAGAAACAAAAAAAAAACAAAAAAAATAAATAAAAAGTCATCTTAAAAAATTTTAAGGATGATTCTCATCATTTAATAAGTCATAATGTTTTAAAAACAAGAAAATACAAAAAATTAACTTCCTAAATGGTCATTTACATTTGACAAAAACTTTTCAAAACACAAAAAAAAAAAAAATAAAACTTTAAAACAATAACAACAAAAAAAAAGTTAGGGTGTTTTAGAAAAAGTTTACAAGTGTGTATTACACGGATATAAAAAATTTATGGAATATATATCCTTAAGGACATTATTCTGACGTATAATTATACAGCTATGTAAAAATCTAAAAACAAAACATTTGAATTTCATTTTTTTTTTATATAAGTTTTATTTTTACAAAAATGTCCTTGAATTTTAAATTTTTTCTTTGTATTTCATACTTTTATAAAGCAATGTCCTTGGATGTTTAAATATCATTTGAAAGTAATTCCATTTTAATTGTTTTGTAAGGAATTTACTTTTTTCTTTTTTTTTACTTTTTTTTTTTTAAGTAAATACAAAAGTACAAGTTTTGAGTCTCTAGAAAAAACAAATTTTCATAACTTAATTTGAGTTGAGAAAAAAAAAACAGGACTTATTAAATTTTACAAAGGATAATTTGATATAATTTATAATGAATTTTATGTAATAAGACTGTAGCAACTCTTTAAAAAAAAAATATGATTGTTCAGAAGTCCTAAAAACTAAGACTTATATGAATTATCGTTATTACTATATCTCCTTGTTATTATTATTTTTTTTTTTTATTAAATTTAAATTAAATTTTAATTTGAAAATTTTTTAAATATTATAAAAGTTATTTGAAAGAATTTTGTAAATGAAAATTTAAAAAAAAAAAAGCAGTAAACTTTATCTTACATTTTCTCGGTAAAGTTTCCGTTATGGTTTAAGTATACTTTTTAAGAGTTCTTCGAAGACTTTTAGAGCAATATCAAAATAAACGTTATGTTTTTGTTTATGTTATGCAATAAAAGTGACGGATAACGGAACTGTATTGCGAATTATTCTAAATAAAAAATATCAAAGGTAATTTTAGGTAGGATAGGAGATATACTCTTAAGTTTTTCTTTTGAAAATTATTTTTTAAGAAATTTAATTTTTAAATATTAAATCAAGTTTTGATTAACTCTAGTTTGTTATATTATTTTTCTTTTAATTTAGATTTTTTAATCCTTGTTCGGGTATAGACAGAAACCAAGCTTTTCCCACTTGTTCAATTTATGACATGTTGGTTATTAGGGTCAAAAATGTTTATATTATAACAACAATGTACGAGTACCATTCAATTGGTTGGTTGATTGGAAAATAGTCTGATAGGTGTAGTATAGTACGGAGAAAGGTGTAAGATTAGAACTGAGAGAGCTTTGATGAAAGAAATTGTATAGATAGTTTGAATACCTACTGTTGAGTTCAGTAGTGTTGAATTAACGAAAAACTCATTCAATAATGCATTTAATAATATGTTTGGATTGAAATTATTATAACAATCTTATAAATATATATGAGTACTAGTAAAGTCACCCGACGTTGTTCGGGTCAAACACAAAAATTACTTCAAGAAAGTGCTATTTATCAACCGAATTTGGAACAAAAATATAATCAAAATATAAAATAAAAAATTAATCTTAGTCATTGTTATGCCTGCAATGTCAATTTTCCTGGAAATCGGACCTGTAATGCTGCACCTTTGCACTACTAAAAAATGGTTTCTAAAAATATATTCTGGAAGTGGCATAAAAGATATTTGACCACATGGAGGAGCGTCCAATTCCAAATTTTGTAGTAGATTTGAATTTAAATTTACTAAACTAAAACATTATAATAAATAAAAATCAGGTGAGTTGTAAGGCGACATCAATAGAATGTAAGTTGAAAAATTAGAAATTGATAGAAGAAATTTAGGAGGAGAAATATTTAATTGAGACAGTTGAGAAACGTCGATTTTTTAGATTAACTTTTGTTTTATATTCTTTACAGTAATTTAGGTAGCTTACCTTTTCGTACAATTAAGTACGGTACTGCATTTTTTTACTACAATGCTCTTTGAGTATTTTCATTTATCCATTTTGTGGCTTATCAAATCATTAAATGTGTAAAATTATTATTAAATGGCGTACTGGACTTGCATATTCCAGATTTGGAGGATTAAAGCATCTATATAAGGCTTTAATGATATATTATCAAACTCTTTGAATCACCTTTTTATGAAACTTAGTAAGGAATTAGCTTTGTTACTGATGACATTATAATGGTGTTTAAATGAAAGTTTTTCATTAAAAACACCCCTAAGCCCTTAAAGGGTTACTTTTTTTTAATATCCTTAGCTTCAAAAGTGTAGTTACTGAGTACAAGAGAAGAGCGCCGGCTAAAGTTAATCTGTAGACAGTTTTCAATATTTAATAAAAGATTTTTTTGTTTATATCAATCCAGAAATAGGTTTAGATTTTCTTGAAGTAAAATTATACATTCCTAGTTGATTTTATCGTTTTAAAATTTTCTATGTCTTCAACATTTATTACAGAGAATACACATTTAGTTGTTTAATACACATTTAGTTGTTACACGTACTCATATAAATAACGTTTTAATTTCTATCAAGTCTATGAGTATGATTGATGTAATAAAATAAAAAATACGATTATAATAATTGTTTAACAGTGAATGTAAACGATATTAGAATAAGTGAACTTGGGAATAAATTTTATTAAGAAAGTAAACTGAAAGAAACACATAATTAGTAACAGTAAGAAGATGGAGCTTAAACTGAAAGATATTATGTACTAACTATAATTGATCATAAATTTAAGATGATATTTCAGTATATAATGTGCCAATTGTGAGACTCAACCGTCCAGCAAGTCAAATACAGAAATAATACAAAAATTTCCAACTACAGTGCTAAGAGCAATATCTGTAGCTAGTAAGTAAATGTACTCACCTATTTTTTGCACAGGAACCTTGAAATTAAAACGGTTAGAAAGGATAGTGTTAGCTTCAGTGTAAATAATCATAATAGATTAATAGATCATCCAAATCACGTAACACAAAGCATTCTGCTAGAGCAGAGATATTACAGATTAAAAACGGGTCATCTTTTGGATTTAAATAATAGATTAAATTAGTAAGTAATATAAGTAAATGCAAGAGATTTACAAAATAAAATAGTTAAAAGTACAAAAATAAATTATCCAAATCAACTAGGACAAGACATTAACGCACCGAGCAAGAGTAGAGATATTGCAGATAAAAAAGGTGATCTATTTAAGCAACAAATGGTAATATAACATGTAACAGCGGTAACATAACATGCAACTATTAAATGTGAAAGATTTTAATACTGGTTAATCAGATCTCGCAAAGTCACTGTCAAAAATGTAATTTAAAAATCTGCTTAGAACATGATGCTAAAATAAATCAGTAATAGCAATACGCTAAATAAACTCAAAATACCAGAGAATTCATAAGTATAAGAATTAGCAAGCAAATATTAAATTTGCTAACTGTCCAAACATATAGTTAAACAACTATGACGTCTAATTTTAACACGCAGTTGACTCATAATAAATCCTAGTCCACAGAACTTCGATTCAAAAATCAAATAAACTTAGATTATCACAAAACAATCTAACACCAAAACACAACACAAAGCATTTCAAAAAAAGATACACAACATGATACCTCAATAAATAAATGTAATATACATTGCATGATCGCGAATAACGTGTATTAACAATAACACTAAATATTGTTAATACTATATTATATAAAACAAAGTATACATATATAATATTTATGGTCCTAAAGAAAAATATTTTTCTCTCAAAATACATCTCTTTGTATTTTGAAATTATTCAAACTATTCCAAAATTTAATATAACGAAAATTATTAAGATTTTATTAACCCTTAGGTAAATAATGACCTCAGGTGATAGTACAAGATATCAGTTAATAATTTATGTTTTCTTCGAAACCGAAATCAAAAGAATTATGTACGAGTAAAATAGAATTTAAAAAAAAGGAATACTTACCAAATCAAAGTGAAATCTGAATCGCAATAAATTCTAAATCTTTCTAGAACATCACTAAATTGAATAAGAATATTTTATTTTATTACTCATATACCTACTTACTATATTACAAACACATTAATAATTAAATCGTTTTGCAAAAAATATATAAATTCCAGTAACGTTTTAGATATAGAATATGTTATGGAAACTTCCAAGAAATTGGAACATTAAATTAACAAAATATTACTTTTTTTTTTCTTCAAATTTTATTATCCTTCAAAAGTCATTATTTATACATACATACATACATATATATAGTTTACTATGTGAACTGATGATGATAGTAAAAATAAGAAATTACAAATAATTTTGAAAAATAACCAAATGAGAATTAGAAATTATTTTTCATTTCATAAATTCTATAAACAATACAGCTAACGTAGTCTACAAGTAAATTAATATAAGGTTCAAAGCCCCCTTACAAATACCATAACAACAACAACAATAACAGAAAAATTAGCTATATTGGTTTTGTTAAATTGTAATAAGAACCATCATTTCATTGTGTTATTGTTTATTTTTCTATTTTCATTATTGTATTTTTACTGTTCTTCTATACATACATACAGTTCTATAAAGCTCTGGTTCAACAATCATCAGCTTCATCACATGGGAATTTTTTACAATAATATTATTACATATAATGTTGTTAAGGATATTTTGAAAGAACCTATGTATATGCAAAATGAATGTATTTACAGGATGGGCAAAAAAAATAAAATTAACTTAGTTTTTGTGTCTTAATGGTCGTGAAATAACCACTTTTATCACTTTTGTGAAATAACTAACTCTGCAATTTTTGGTTGCGCAACCGTTTGATTCGAAAGTTTATAAGAAAGCGTACACTCACTTGCAACTAATTATTTTACCAGAAAAATTAACATTGAAAAAATCTACGACCCGCACTAAACAATTCTCACTGGAAAAATGGCCAAACGGAAAAAATTCCTCCAAGAAAATTGTGAACACATGGAATTGCCCACACTTTTACGTTGTAAATGCGAATTACATACTCTTTGGCTGTAGCTGCAAAACATAAATAAAACTTAATTACTTTTTATGTTTTATACTTGAAACCCTCTCGCTTTTGTTTATCTGCCCGTCTATAAAAACCGGATTTCAATAAATATAAGGCAGCGGGGTTAATGGCTATAAAAGAATTTGTATATTGCTGATGGATTTATAGATGGGATAACGAAACGTTTGAAATTAATTTGGTAATACATTTTAAATAAAATAAAAACAATTATATACCACAGATTATATAATTTACATATAGTATAGGTGATTGAAGTTCTTTATTTTCTATTAATTAATGTTGATAATTTCCAAATTCCCTGGGATATGGGTATGAAATTGTTCCTCTCAGTCCACGTTCTAGAAGAAAGTTAAATATTTTAGGAGGTTTCCTTGAACCCACATTTTCCATTTTCTTTGTGGTGTTGCTTGTCCTGGCGCCTCTGTCTTGTATATCTTCCTAGTGCGTATGATGCGGCCTATGCTTGTTAGATTTGGAAGATATACCCGGCGTTGAAGTAATATCAAACAGTAGGTGTAACTATGGCCTATGTTTTTTTGTGATAATTTTACATTGTAGCAATTTTCCGAGGGAACAATTTTCCATGTTGACTTTTTTCTTGGTTGGGAACTTTCCAGTGGGCATATTTTTTTTTCTAAAACCTTATTTTCATTTAATTAAGCAATCAAAACAGTTTTGTGAGTTTGTTCAAACCAATTGCAATCGTATGATCGTTTTGTAACACTCGAAATGAATTGCAATCACTTGAATAAAAATTTACTTGAAATTTGATTAAGAAAAATTATTCAGTGGATAACCGCAATGGTATAAAATTTAAAGAAGTAAGAATACATTTTAACACTCAAACTCAACTGTTAATAATCAAACTGGTCTTACTCAAACACAACAACAAATATACTGGTCTTAATGAAACATACTATGTTTATACTTGACTATGCAAATGATTGTTTTCTCTCAGATAAATTCAGGGACATGCACAGTAAATTAGTGCTAAATCAACCAAAAGAAAACTAACAAAGATATGAATAAATAACATCAGCATAGGAAATCTCAAACTGAACAAAATGAAGCAAACTTCGTTTGTAAGCAATTTCTGTTACTTAAGAAGCATTAAAACAACCAATGAAGGGGCTCAAAAAGACGTAGCAAACAGATTGAAGAAAACCAGAGCAACATTTGGAATATTGAAATAGATATGAATGAATATTTCTGTCTTGTTTAAAATACATTCTGATATGCGTTCCTGAAATTTGGCTGACATACCTCAACCAAATGTTACAAATATTCATTAATAAATATCTAATAATAATATGCTGAACACAATAAGCAACAAAACCGCTAGTTAATGACTGACGAAGAATTTATACCCAACCAAATCAAAAGATGGAAATGGAGATGGATAGGTCATACACATAGGAAGTCGTCAAATAACATTGTGCGAAAGATCTTAGAATGGAACCTTTAAGGTAGAAAAAACATCCATAGAACAACTGGCGGGGAAAAAAAAACAAGAACTATAAAAAACAAACATGAAGCTTCAACTAATAGACTTAGATATTAATTTTTAGAACAAATGTTATTCAGTACGACACCTAATCAGATACGAAAACTAATACAGTGGCGGTAACAACCTTTATACTAATCTATAATATTAACATATTAATGTTACACTAACTACCCTACAACTATTGAAAAAAAACAAAAAAACGATAACCAAGTTATTTCTTGGCCTTCCAACTACCTTCAGTTCAAAATATGAGAACTGAAGAATAATCCAATAATTATTAAAAAATTTATTAATTTTTTAATAAAAACAAAAATGATAAGACCCATCTATAAATGAGAGAGAGATTCGTTTTTGTTAACTGATCTGATTCTGAATTATGAACAAGTACTAGGGCTATCTGCTAGTAAACAGAAAAATATTATAATTATTGAAATAAGATCTAAAACACTTCTTTATATTTATTTTTGCCTCTCTCCCGACTCATTCTAATACAACCATACCTGGTCACATGCGCCCCTATGTTCTATTTCTTGCAACCAATTTATTATTAAATTTACATTATAACTAAGCTACTAGGACTACAAAAGATAAAAATATTATAATTATTGGAAAAATGCATACAAAACTTGTTTAAATTTACTTTTGCCTCTGTACAGATTCATTCTAATACAGCCATACCTGGTAACATGCGCCACTATATTCTATTTTGTGCACCGAATTTGTTTTTAAGTTTACATAGCTTTTCAAAGCATCAGAACTACAGAACTAAATTTACAAATTGAATTTATTCAATACAACGAAGAATTGAAGTTTAAATTTACAGAAGCGGACTTTGGGGAAGGGGAATAATTGCAGATGAACAATTTCCATTTTTACTGGAAAAGGCTGCGACTTTTGCATTTTTATTGGAAGTACATAAATGTGGGAACAAACTTTTTCTATACCTAATGAAGTTGTATAAGTCAGTTCAACGAAACTGGCTTAGAAATAAAAATTGAAACGCCGAGTGAAATTAGAATACCCACCACAAACATCATACCCAATTAAAACAAATTAACTTTCAATAAGCCACCACAAAGATAATTTATATATTTTAGCAATTCGAAAATAATTATTAATTAGATTAGATTTCATTAGATTTAAAGTATATAACAAGTGATGGTGTGGACCTTTATAGCTGCAACCGCAAATGGGTTTATAGTAATTACCCATATTAATGTAATTAAGCATTTCAGTTCTTAAGAGTACCTGATTTAATGGTCATAATTAGGATATTCACCAATGGCATACCGGGTAGCTCATATTGTCCGTAAAATGATTCCACCAGATGGCAAAGTCTGCTATACGAGCGAGGAGAGCATTCATCGCATTCACAGAGCAGATGTTGAGAATATATAGATTTTTACTTTACTTCACATGTCTTGTGATATACTATTGATATACCGGGATGCTCATACTGTCCGAATTCTATTCCCAGATAGAATGCAAAGTCTGCTACGAGGTCGAACTTCTCATTCACGGAGTATCAGGTGTTTTATATAGATTCGTCCTCTATTTCACATATTCTGAACAAGTTGTTTTCGGTTAGGCCGAATTTATAAAAATGCTTATTTACTAGACAGTGGCCAGTTATTATCCCTGACATGATCTCCGCATCTATTTCTTGGAGGAATCTTACCGTTTTGACATGAGCAATTAAACTTGACGATTGTCAGGATCATTTGGCCAAGAAACTCTCTGCTATTTGCTAAATGAAGAATTGTTTATTTTTTTTATTCTATCTACAATTTTCAAAGTACTTTTTTTCACTTTTTTTTTTGATTTTCTGTTACGCGCATCCGACTGTTAATTTGCTAATGCGGAACAATGAGTTAACCAGGTTGCGAGTTGTTGCTTTAAAATCAATTCCCACCATTTTTTTTCTAATAAATTTTGATGTTTTATTCAATTTCTCAGAAAATTAACAAAAACAACCCTGTTTCATTAAATTTCTATGAATTAAAAGTAACAAGCGTTCCATTTTTGTGGAAAAAAAAATAATAAAAAAATAAACAAAAAAAAAGTAAAAATCATTTGAAAAAAACGAGTCTGTAACGAGCTAATTTTAGTAAAAGCCAGATGTTACAACCAAATAATTCTCTTTTGGATATCCATACAGTTTTTTTTTGTTTTTTGTTTTACCTTCATTTTGTTTATATTTATTTATATTGTTTGTTTCTTTGTTTGTTTACTTTATTATGTTCATGGTTCAAAATTACTAACCTGCATTTTAGTGCTTTTCATATACGTATGAATTTATTGTTATTCACTTGTATTTCATAGTCGTTCATAACAACTTAGCCGTCATCCTGATTGTAACTTATTATACTTTTTTTTTGTTTTTTTTTTTTTGAGTTTTTTCTTCATGTTTAGTTTTGTTTCTTGTTTGTTATTCAATAATTTTCTTTTTATTTTAGTTTATATATGTACCTCTGGAGTATATTATACTTATACTACAACATATTCTTTGTATATACACTATAAGTATATAAAGACCAGTTTTATTTATTTATGCATACCCTATACCTAAGAGATCATAATAAACTGAACAAACTGATATAAAGTTTGGAACACCCAAGAGGAATCAACACACAAAATTTATATAACTTAGATGGGTATAGGTACATAATTATTCATCTGTCCGTTCGCATGATAATTTATGGTGAACCATGGATGGAAAAGAAATAAAATTTATTTAATGTTAAAATTTAAGAACGAGTTGTTAACTAAAAATGAATTTTCTAGTTGCCTCATATCTATTGGCTTTTTGGCACATATCTGTCTAATGGCTTTGGTATATATTACACATGTCTGCCTCAAACTCTAATAGTTCTATTACCAAATATATAAAAACTGAATGTCAAAATTGAATTAACTCATTTGGTCTAATGCTTCAATCTCTTAATACATTATTATTGAGGGAATTATTTAGTGCTTCCATCAAATGGTTTACGCCATGACCCTAGCTTATGAAAATTCTTTTAAATTTCAACAGAAAACAGATTCGCAACATGGCAGGCCTACTAAAGGAGTAAAGAAAAACTGGTCTATTAAAGAAGCATTTATACATCACCGGTAATAACTTGTGCACAATATACATGTAGAATCTATTGGAAATCTGTTATGTGAATTGGAAGACTTTTTTCATAGTAGATTTCGTCACTTAAAAATTTTACAGCAATAAAATTGGATCTGTGCAAAGAAAACGAATATGTTTTTGTTGTTGTTGGGGAATTCTATGTAAGCGCAACATTTTCAGATATATTGTACTTCTTCATTTATTATCTTAGAATTGCAGGGTTGTGTCTTTGATGAATGCTGTTATTGTCGATTTTAGAATTAGGCGATGTGTATTCCTGGAAATATTTATGTCTTTTGCGAGCTATGGTGTCGGAAACAAATAGAAAATTAAAGGAGGACTTACCAATACTAATCTTGAAGAGATGTTTGTTAAGTTGTTAAATGGACCATGACTGTTATAAGTTATGTCAGTGTTCTTTCATTGAATCTATTCTTCTTGATTACATGATTTAATCGGTGAATACTGAGTTTGAAAAATTTAGTAAGACCTTGGCATCACTATCCCATATGTTTTGGGTTGCAGTTTCTTACTTTAAAACAATTCTTCGTAGGCCTACCTATTTGAAAGAGTAATACTTGGCTCTGGTCCTAAGAATTGACTCTTCGCGCCAACTTTTTTCAAGGACATCTGCTTTTTTCATTATCTTGAATTCCTTCATGTCCAGGAGTTCACATAAGAGTAACTCTGTTTTCTTTCGCTAGCTTTATATTCTTATTAAGCTTTTATAACAGCTATGGATAAGCTTTGATATACAAACTGGGAAAGCCAGAACTTTTAAAGCAGTTTGGCTACCTTTTTTGCGCTCTTTTACTGCATCGTAATTCCGATACCTCGATGGTATAGGTTTCAGTTTGAAAAATAGTTGAAATGAAAAACCAACATAGAAATACTGCGAAAATTTTAGTGCTACACGGTATATTTAATGCACCATGGTACGTAAGTAGCAAAGATCTTCGCTGGGATTTGCACATTGAAACAGTTACGGATGGAATCAAAAAATATGCATTACAACAGTAATAGCAAGTGCAAAGTCATGTGAACTTGGAAATGGCAAAAATAGAGAATTCTACGATAATGGATTTATTCACGCAAATCATTATGTTGATGGCGATCCTCCACAAAAACTATTACTATATAATAATTATATGTCCCCCACGGATGGGGTTACAGGACAATTATGATGAATAATTTCCTAAACATGCGATCGAATCATTTACTAAAAAAAAATCATTAGTCGATTAGTATCGCAGATTGGTAATAACGGAAAAAAAAAGATAGATGGGCTTTAGTGGGTTCGATTTCCACTATCAAGAGACATGTGTGGCTCTTGATGTAGGTTGGGGATTACCTCATCTATCTTTCGAAAAAAAAAGTTAATTGAATTATACGACATTAAATTAAATTAAATAAAATTGAATACTTATGAAACAGTTAAAAGAATAATTCTAAAGCCACAATTCAATTGTAGCAAGGTGAGAATGAAGAAATCGATACACACATTATTTATCACCTAAAAACTTCCATAAATCACCTTAATTTTATCCAAAAAATTGCATAATCCAATTTTAATAAATATATTTTTTTTGTCAACAAAATACGGAATTAAAAATCGTAAAATGCTGTGTCCCCTTAAAACTTCACCACATCTAACCATTCCAAAAAATAATCAACTCTTCATTACGACATAAGTTCTTGATTTATTTTCTATTTTTAGTCCTTTTTACAATACATTTTTTTTTTGTTAACACATGCCATTCTACCTATCCACTACCGCAACCAACTTTACTACTATATTATAACACCGTTATTATTTTAACATTTTATACTAAGCGATCCTTAAATTGTCATCACAGAACAGAATTATAACTGTGTACAGATCTCACATACACCTAAATTTATATATTCAAAAGTTAAGAAAGTGTCGTCTAGAATTTGTTGTTGTTTTTGTTATTTTCGGGACTAAATGTGCAAAAGAACAGCATTGGAAATAGAAAAATAATAAAAACAACAAAATATATTAATGCTAGTAAGTAGTCTATAATATATAGAAGAAAGGTTTAATAATGTACCAAAAAAAATATATATATATAGAAGTCAAGAATTGAACTTGACATAGAAAATAAACAGAAATCAAGTTAAGAATTTAACTCTTAAAGAATAGCAAAAAAAAAAAAACAGAAATGAAAGAGAAGTGGTCCCAAAAGAATCTTATTTTTGTTTTTATTTTTTTTTTTTTTTTAACTGTCAATAAAAGTAAAATAAAGACAAAATAGAAAACAATAAATTGAAACAAAAAGAAAAACAAAATAAAAAAAATATAGCATAAAATAGAAAATAAAAGAAAGGGATAGATTAAGATCAGATAAAATTCCATAACGAGACAATTATGTAAAAATGTTCTTTTTTTACAGTAACCAACCAAGCAACCAAAAACAACAACAACAACAACAACTGAAAATCTAAGTATGTCATGAGAATTTAAGTCGAAACATATAGAGAGATAACACACAGTTTAAAAACTTTTGTATACACTCTGATGATACTCTGGTTTGACAGGTCCTTGATTTATTTGAATTTGTCCTTGAATTGTTTCTACTTCGAATTTATTTTTACTTTACAGATTTTCTTATTTTAATTTTTTTTTTGCATTTTGTTTTTTCTCTTATATTTTTGTTATTCTGTTCAACATGGTTTCAAAAGAGAAGGGAAAATGTGTGGATAAAAATGTCGGCGGAGAGATTATGTCTGACTTTGAAAACAGAAAAAATTTTTAAGTTCTGTATAATTTTTTGTTGTTGTTGCTTCTTAAATACTATTTAAATTTTTTTTTTCTTATTTATTTTTTTGGATTTAATTTTAGCTTTACAAGATTTAAAAGAAAAATTGAAATTCATTTTGATTGTAAATATCTTTAAATAGAGCAACGTCAGTGTAAGAGAATGTATGTATGTATATCAGTATATTATGATGTAATTTTAGATACAGAAAGAGATAAAAAATATTTAAATCAATAATAATTATGATGTTATTTCATTCACTATAAGATTTTGGTTTAGAGTTGGGTTTTTTTAAGGAATTTTTGTATGTGAATTTAAAGAGTTCTTAAATTCAGTTAATAAAATTGTATTTTGTTATATTTTTTTGAAAAAAAAAAATATAAATTGAAATACAATATATAATGCTATATCATAAAAAAATATTTTGAAATTATGTTCTGCAGGATTACATAATAAAACAATCAATAAAGATTTATTGAAAATTTATTGATTTATATTCCTTATCACAATGTGAATTTAATATATACAAAATTATATATATATGTATATACATAATTTATATATATTTTATATAATATGCAAAATTCTATTAAAGATACGTTGCAAAGATACGAACATTTAAAATACTTATATACGATAGCTCAAATTATTTTTTTTTTTTTGTTTTATTAAATATTAGCTTAAATACTATTTACAACATCATAAGAAAAAAAAAATATAAAAAATAACAATTAATAATTAACTAAAATTCATTATGAATAATATAATTTATTAAGCAATTTTTGAAAACATTAATATTGTCAACATTATGAATAACATCACGCAAATAATTAAACAGATGAAGACCTTTGTGGAACAAGTTATTTTGAGTATTGTTTCTTCTAAAAAGCGGAAGCTTGAATAAATTATGATTCTTTTATTAACTCACATAATTGAATAGTCTCGATAAATAATCAGGAAGCATAATATTACGTTTCAACCGTACATAAATGTTCATCTTACATTAAAAATCAATGTATTTAACTTAAATTTTTATCTAATAGGCATCGGTCATTTCAATTTGCCCAGCATTAGATTTATGTTTCATCTTCTTGAACATTTCAAAATAATTCTCATAGCACGATTTTGAAGTATCTGTATATTCGATCTTTTTTTACTTCATTACATAAGAATAATAACGATGCACAATAGTCCAAGGTTGGTTAAAATTGTTGTATTACACATATTTATCTCACATTTATTGGTAAGTTTGTTTCTTATTCTACCTAAATCCCCAATTTTTTTTGTAATCTTATTTTATTACTAACATAATCTGCATGATTATCTAACTTTAATATATCATCAATCATAACACCCGAATGACATTTACTTTTTCGACGTTTATATTATCTATATGCTATATGGATCAATCATTTATCACAATAGACTTAGTTTTTTTTTTAAATTTAGGTTAAGTTTATTTATTCGCAATCAGATTGACAAATTTGCTAGATCTTCGTTTATTTTATGAAAACAATCTTCCCGTAATATCCGTAAATAAAATGATTTTACAAAATTTCATACTAGATTTCATATCATTTTTATATAACAAAAAACTTACAACACCTAAATTGGTTTCTTGAAGCACTCCCATATTAGTTAATTTACTTTTTGTTTATTCAATTTTATATATATTATATAGTAATTAGGAATAGTAATTCATATTTAACGATAATAAAGAAGATATGAAGTATTCGAATGATCAATCTGGATACACATCTTAATTAGCATAAATATATAGTCATAAAAGTATACTGAGTACAAAGTATATACAGAATACATATTAAGTGATTGGCAAATAAAATGTAAAATTTTCAAATGCGATTATATTGTGCAATTCGATACTTAAAGTAATTCTACTTATGGTTTATAGCTTTCATTCTATGGCACACAATCAATCTAAACATAAAATTAGGAAATAAGATTAAATCTTAATAAACTATACTTTCTAATAGAACATTTCTCCAATTTGGCACTAAAGTATTCAAAATAATAGATTTTACATTAAATGTTTTCGATTGATTATTATAACTCACAGATGCTTGTATAAAACCTCAATATAGGTTATTTTGTGTGTTAGATTGTGAAAAAAATTTGTAAATAGTAAAAAGAAAAATTATTATCATTATTTATTTATAAATTATAATAACTGTATTTTATTTTATATTACTTTTGTATAATCTGAAACATAAAAAACGTAATTTATATAAAAAAAATATATTCAAATTTTTGTACAGATTTTTAAACCTGAGAATGATATGTAACTACAATCTGTTATTTGTAATTTTTATTACATATCTTTATAAAAGATTTAATTTAAAATAAAATTAAATGAAAAACAAAAATGTACACAATAAATAAGAATTTACAAATCAAAAATTTATTTTCTGTAATATCGAAAATACAACATTAAAAGTAAATATGTAGGTATATGAACTTTAATAATAAATAATTTTATGTAATTGTTAATTTTAACTTAATATTTAGTATAAATCGTAAAAAAAAAAAAAAATTTGAATCTTTGTATAAAATACAAAATAGCTATGTAAATTTTTTATTTAGATTAAGAACATATTGTAACTGTTTCAATTAAACATGAAATAAATAAATGACAGTTGATTAGTTGAATCAAAGGTTTTCGAATCGAAAATGGATTAATCGTTAATTCAACATTACCAAAAAAACAGGGTAATCTAAACTAATATAGGTAAATAACTGTACTGTCTAATATGACATTTCTCTGTGATTTGTCACTAAAGTATTTAAAATAACAGATTTTACATTAATTTTTTTTTCATTGATTATTATAACTCACAGATATTTTTTATAAAACGGGAATGTATGTTATACAATGAATCAAAGTTCAAAAACAGGAAATATATAGGTAGGTTAACACTACAATATTTATTAATGAGTTTTAGTAGATGGTAGATGAACGAAAAACTCTTTTAATAATTATTATTGAAATAAATCAGTACTATATAAAACATTTTTAAACTCTAATTTGACCTAATAAGACTAAAAAACCAACAATGAATTATTTTAATGATATAGTACAGATTAAGGATGGATTTATATACCTTATATGCGACATAATAAAGACAGTTTTTGTTTTATTATACCTTAACTTTTGAATAGCAAAACAGGCAGAATTTAAACCACCGAATTTAAGAAACCAAATTATTTGAGTTTTGTCAACCTTAGAATTCTACTTTTAGTTGGTTTTTATAAATTTTATAGTAAACATTTTTTTAATCAAATCAAATTAAGCTTTTTACAAAGTATTAGAGCTACTTAATTTTTATAACTGCAACATCATTCACTGAACCTAAAAAGTATAGACTTCTATATGGGTTTTTTTTTTATTATTTGTAAAGTAATACAAGGGTAGGTGCAAAGAAGTTTTAGGATTGTTTCGTAAACTTCTTCATCTTTGCAGGCTCTACAGGCTCTACAGGCTCTACAGTAGTGATGTGAATGAAGACGAAACCTTTTTGCATGTTTTCCTTTAAGGTTTACCTATAATGTGGTCCTGTAATAATTCCCAATTATCGTATACTGAATAGTAGATCAAGGGACCGGCTTTTATGTTCAAAAATTAGTTTGGCTACATTTCAATCAGGTTTATTAAACCATTTGTATTTGGAATCTCAGATTGTTTCTTTAACAAATAGTAGGTTATAAATATGCATTCACCCAAATGAAGTTTACATTTCAACAAATGTTTTTTAGAAATTCTCACAATCCAAAAAAAAATAAAATTCAATGTCTAACATTGAGAATTATTTTCAATAAACTAATAAATAACCCAGATATTTGCAGAATACCAGACCAGATTCAAATCAACACCAGACTTATGGCTTTACAGAAAGTAATTTGGATTAATGTTAATATATTAGCAGTGGCGGATCGTAGTGAAAAATTTTGGTTGGGCACAAAAAAAAAAACAAAAATCTATGTGCATACATAATTAATTAGGAGAAATACAAAATTACCTACTCTATCTCCTTTCGAGTCTTTTCTAATTCCATATTTCCAATTTCCACCAATTTACAAATAAAATCGCTTTAAAAGTTATTTGTATTTACACATTCATAATTATGAGAATGCGACAGTGTATCTGTATCATCACATCATCACACATCCATTCTTAGAAAAAATTTTTTTTTTTTTTTTATTTATTTATTTATTTATTCTGCTACATATAAGACGATTAGTCTTTTAAGCATCTAACTAGAATTCATATTTTAAAACTAACAAAACTAAACATATTAGAAAATAACAATGAAAAATGTTAAAATGTAAGAATATAAAGTGCTTAAACTATAACTAGATTAAATTAAAAAATTAATAAAAATAATTACATATATAAATAAAAAAAAAACAAAAAACAATGCTATATAGAAAAATTTAAATACTTAATATATAATACATGTATACCAATATATGCGGGTTGAACTGAAATAATACATTTGCATACCTCTACTCATGATTTCTAAAATACTCACTGGTGAGCTCAGAAAACCTTTTAATGTTATTAATAATATATAATATAATACGCAACATTCGCCGGTCTAGCATTAGCATTATAAATGAAGCAATTTATTTTATTTATTTATTTTCTTTAAAAAAATCAATGTTTTACATATTTTTTTATTACATAATAAATAAGTTAAATTGAAAAACTTAAAACTAAAACTCACTTTATTTAATATCTTAAAAATAGTTTAACATTTTAATACTTATTCAAACATTTCATAATATTTTATACTACACTAACACTATCAAAAGATCGTACTCTAGACAAAGCAACATATAACTGTGAAATAGAGAATTGTGTTTTTAGTGAAATATTATATTATAATTGTATAAAATATGAGCAAATTATTTAACCATATATTTTTATATATTAAGAATTAAATACATCGCATAAATTCAGAATTATTAAAACAATTAAAAATCAAAAAAATATTTCATATCACTTTATATTTCAGTCTCATAATAGTCCTAGTAAAAATACAATACAGTTTAAAATAGGGTTACCAGAATATTTCTTTTAAAGACATGTACTCTTTTTTCAACACGATCGTTTTGTTCACTCTCTTTCTTCGTTCGGATCTTTCGTATCTCTTTTTGCTCTCTTTTTCTCTTAAACTGAATTTATCTTATTTTTATAAAGAAAAAGAGCAAAAATGTCAAAAATCTTCATTGAAAAAAATATTTCCTCCCATGAATTTAAGAAAAAACCTTTAAATCTGAAATGGATTTAATATTTCAAAGCCAAAAATGTAGGATTTTATAAGAGAAAACGTCTAAATATAGACAGTGTTAGTCGTAACATGCAATTATATATAAATATAGAAACTGCAAAGAATTTTACAATGAAATAAAATGTGGTAATAAATTTATAATAGAAGTAATGAACTCAAATCAAACGACAAATTATGAAATAGAGGCTTGTAAAATTGAAATATTGTGATTTGTTGCTGAAATAAATTTATATTATGTTTAATATAAAGTATATTATATTAATATAAAACATAATTAATTTATATAAAATATTTTTAATGTTATGTGTTCTGGTTTTATGAAGAAAACAACTGATGAAGTAAAGTATTATTTATTAATTTATTTTAACAGTTGATCCTACATATAAATTTGCAGGTCAGCTTTATAGGTCCTTTTCCCTTTCGAAATGTGGGTCTTTTTTTATTAAATTATATTAATTATTTGGTATAATATATTTTTTGTATATATATATATTTCAATTTTATATACACCCTTCTCTTTTTGTCCTATTTTTTGCCGAAGAAACTCTCTTTTTGAACTTTTCCCTTCTGGCAACTCTAGTTTAAAACAGTTTAAAATTTTGAAATTAAATAATCAGTTAATTTTTGCTATATTTCTAACTTTTTATTTTTTAGTTCTAGCATGGCTTTAAGTAATTCATTGCGTTTTTACGAATACAAAACTCTGCTTAATAATTTCATTGTAGTTTTTTGTTTTTTCTAGCTTGTACTAATATTAATTTAGTATTATTTTTTTTTGTTAGATCGACATGATGAGTTATTATTGAAGTTGTTGGTGCAGTTGAGGAGGTAGTTCGTTCTGTCTTTAAACAAAATTTTTCACACTATCGTAGTTCGTAATAGTTCTAATAAAGTTGTCTAATCTAGTTGAAAAAAGCTTTGTGAAAAGTTTAACAGAATTTTAAGCGTATAAATATATATAGGATTTATAATATATAATATAAAAACAACAGCAATGCATATGCATTATGCAATAAATGCATATAAAACACAGCTATATACTCAGACACATAATAGTTTAACTGGTTTAACGGAAAGGACAAGAAAAAAATATGCCCTACTAAATATTTATTGTATTTGTATAAGCTTAAAAACAAAAATTTACAAAAGCAATAAACGTACGGTCATATTCAAAAAGTGCCCCTTATACTTACACTTTTTTTATATTGAGAAAGCAATACATAACAAAAATTGTTAGTATTACAAAACAATGTACCAAGCTGGCCAGAAAAAATTATATCCTTTATACACAATTTTTGTTATTCATTCAATTTTGATGTGTGAATGTGTAAATTTTGAAATGATTACATTGGGTGTTTTCGTTTATTCATTCCGAATATTCGGAATATTCCGAATATGTCAAAAAGCGTTTTTTTATGAATTCGGAATATTCCAAAATATTCGCCTGTTCTATATTTTTTATTTATTCCGTATATTCCTAATATATTCTTTTTATTCCATCTTAGAGTTGGAATAAACAGAAAAAAATTACGGAATGACGGTTCATTTCTATCATTCTACACAGTAGTAACAATTTGACTACCTATATTTTATTTTAATTTAAAAAATGGAAAAAAAGTGTTTACAAACAAATAATATTATGAATAGTTGTATAAATATTATTATATAAAATTATTAGTAGTATTTATTATTCAGAAAATTAAAATTTTTAAAATTTTTTATTGTTTTTTTTTTCAAGGAATGAGTCTATATAATGGTCGTAGGAACATGTAAACTGGCTGATAAGCCTTTACAAATTTTTTGTGATTATTATAACTAAATTAACTATATTAATTCATTTAGACACCCTGAGCACTTTATATTTTTGGACAAAAATGTGTATATTTAAAACCAAAATCATGTCGATACACTATATCACTATAGCAGACGGGCTACATGTAAGACTATAGAGTATAACCCGGGCAACATTGATGGAGAAAATGTATGATATGACATGTCCATACCGGACAAAGATAAATTTATAAAGAGACTATTGGTGGTTGGAAAATACGTATAATTAGCATTAAGGATTACAAATACATATTTTTTTCTCGTTTTAATTAGGTTTAAGCAGTTTTAGTTAGACTTAGTTAGATTAGTAGGTTTAGTTAGGTTGAGTCTTATCTTAAATAATACGAGAATATATTGATTTTTACATCCCAGGTCTTTTCCAATTGATTTATGGAAAAACTCAAGTAAATTAAATTAAAATATAACATACATTAACATAAAAAGCACACTATTACTTTACGTGTCAATAATAATATCACAAAAGCTATGTTTTGGAAACTTTATCTAGGCTAAGTAATTATAAGATTGTACAATGGGTAAAATAAATTTTTATAAAAAAAGAAACTAATTTAGACAAATTAAAAAATAGTAAAAATTTTGTTCGCAAAAATTAATAAATAAATAAAAAACCAAACAATGACAGTTTCTGTTGTTTTTTCTTTTTATTCTATTCTGTTCGTTTATTCTATTTGTTCGGAATATTCTATTGTGACGTCATCAAGTATTCTATTCTTTCCATTCCTTCTTTAGAATGAATAAACGAAAACACCCAGTGTAAAATTATATTTGAATTTATGAATTATTCGTTTATTCGGTTTTTTTTTTCATATTCAGTGACGTTGCTTTATTAATGAATAATCAAAAATTTTATATTAAAAAATTTATATAGTCAGGATTTTTTGAACGAAAGTGTAGAAATTTGAATTTTTTTTTTTGTATTTTATTATTAAGAAGTATTCAAAGTTTTTTATGGGCATTGCACAGCTTGCCCCTTAGGAGAACCGCCGCTGATATTAGTCACTTAATAATATTATTTCTATTTTGTAAATTAAATAATACCTTTTACACATTCAATTAATTTTGTTTTAAATATTTCAAAGTTTTTAGCAGTTCGTTGTAAATTTTTACATGCTAGTTGTTTCATACAATCAAACCTGAATGACGTAAAAACTGCAACTTTAAATCGTATTGAATTAACCAACAGTTTAAAATAAATCCACTTAATTCCCAAAAAAATGGCATTATTGGCTAACTAATAACAACCACTACAGCAACATCGGTTCTTTTCAAATTGTTAATCCTATCAAAAAAGAACAACAACACTAACACAATAAATTTTATTATACGTCATATTATCAAATAAATCTGAAGAATAATTTTTATTCTATTTTTTTTTTTACTTTTTCTAATTATTTTATTCAATCTCTTAATTAACCTCATTTATGTTGTAATTAAAAAATTTTGCAAAAAAAAAAAAACGATAATAAACATAAAAATATAAAAAAAATATTTATCCTTCAAAATATTATTCAACTTGTCTAATTTAAATTTTCATCATTTTGAGTATTTGTTGTATCTTAATTTAATTTATAATACAGCTACACTGATACACTGAAAAATAAAATTTACCCTTATATTTTGAATTTAAGGCTGAGAGGGGGAATATTTTATTAGCACAATGGACTTGGGTCATTAGTGTATTCAAAATGTTGTGTACTACTATAATAATATAGCCAGCCTTATATAAAATTCTCTTCTGTTTTTTTGTGTCAAAATGAAAACTTAAATTTTTTTTTTTTGAATATTCCATAGAAAAATATTCATTTAACCAAAAAATATTATCTCTACTGCAGAATATCTAATTTCAAAACTAAAATTAAAAACAAAAAAAGGATATTCATTATGTTTAGCGTGATTTGTATTTCATTTTGTTTTTTTTTTTTTTTTATAAAAAACAAAATAACCAAATATACTCAGTACGCGTTCTTTTATAAAATACATTATTATTTAATAACAACATCAGGATTAAATTATCCTTTAAAAAAATATAATTAAAAAAAATAATATATATAGAAATAAATTCATTTAACTAAAAAAATTATACCTTTTTTTTGTATCCTGAAAATATTTTTTTTTTTTTTTTGGTTTTTGAACTTGTATTGAATTTGTAATTTTCAAGGCTCATCATCTTTAGACCATTTGAATATTTTGTATTCAGAATATTTTTTGTTTTAGTTTTGTTCGGTATAGGAACAACACAGAGTGTCATATGACGAATTCTTTAAGTAAGTAATTGGAGTGAGGGTTAATGGGAAGTTAAAAGAAACTTTAGTAAATTAAAAATTCAAGGATGTAGAAAATTTAAATTATTTTTGGAAGAGTTTAAAACATCACTACTGCACAGTTGTATTATGGTGGTCTAACACTATATAAATTCCTACTGATGAGTTCAAATAATGTTAAATCAACTAAATAACTCATTTAGTAATTATTCAATAATAACTATGATTTTTTTAAAAAAATTCTACTAAAAAAAATTATCAGGTGGTAGATCTTCCATTGTGAACAGACTAACTACAGCTCCTGACGGGAAGAACCACACACGCACAAGACTGGTCGACATGGAAACAGCATATAAAAAGTATAGCGTTATGGGAAAAACCCAAAATTTATTGTCATTACGCCCTGAATAGGGTGGCTATTTGTATCAGAATAATGGAAGAAGAAGCAAAATGGGTTACTGAGATTAAAAAATTTATTGGTAATTCTGAAAATTTGGCCAAATTATTAAATTTAGGTTCTTCGATTTCAAACAAATTCTCTGAGTAAGAAATAGAGCAAAATATCTATAAAGGTATGAAATAGACTGCGAAAAACTAGTAACTACTTGTAAAATGGAAAATAGGAGAGATAATTATGATACCAAAACCAAGTAAGCCTATAAATGAAGTCAAATCCTATAGACCAATATCAATACTACCAATAATATCAAAATTATTTGAAAACCTACTATTGATACGAATGGGACCGATTATAGAAAATAGTAACCTGATTCGAAATTATTAATTTGGTTTTAGATCTAAGCACTCGGCAATCAATAAAATACATAGGATAACAGACATTATAGAACAAGCTTTAGAAGAAAAGCAAGTATGCTTTACTATATTACTAGATGTAGCTCAAGCTTTTGATAAAGTATGGTAACGAGGCTTAAAACAAAAACTAAATCATATACGTACTACAATACGTATCTAGAAAACTAATATTTAGACTATTTAGAATTAAACAAGACGAAGAGTATTCTACTATCATATAGATATTAAAACAGGTATGTCTCAAGGTAGTATTCTGGGTCTCATACTATATTTGCTATACACCAATAATTTACCACAAACGAAAAATATAACTGTAGCTACATTCGCTGATACTGCGCTGATACTGCGTGGATTGCAGTAGGGTCTAATATTGACGAAGGTACAAATAAATTGCAAAGAGCAAGCGACAAGCTATACCTCTGGACAAAGAAGTGGAAAATTAAAATCAATGGGCTAAAATTGGTCAATGTAAATTTTACAAATAGAAAATTAAAAAACCAACCATCGGTTAATCTGAATGGGGTAAATATACTACATGAAAATAACGCTAAATACCTAAAAATGACATTAGATGTCAAACTTAGGTGGAAAGAGCATGTCAAAAAGAAAAAAAAATGAGTTATGTCGAAATACAAAATTACCTATACATAACATAATTACAAGATATTGTTATATAAGCAGATAATCAAACCGATATGGTTGTACGGCATACAAATATGGGTATGTGTCAGACAAACACGTGTACTTTTTATAGACAAACTTCAAAAGAAAGTCTTGCGCAAGATGGTAAATTTCTCTTGGTATGTTTACAACAGTGACTTGCACAGAGATCTAAAAATTCTTTGTGTAGCAAATGAAATAAAAAAATATGCAGGAAAGCATTTGGCTCGTCTGGAGGGTCATGTTTACGTTGAGGCCACTCAACTGCTAGAAAATCAAATTATATAAAGCCAATAATATCAGAAGGCTTAAAATAAGTAAGCCACTAGATTTAATACGATAGAATTTCGTAAAATTTTTTAAAGAAAATAACACTAGAAATAAATTAATGGTTTATTCAGTAAAAATCTGACAAACAAGAGAAGCTACGGGACTTATTGTGTCTATAAAGATTCCCATTAATCCACGCAAAAAAAAAAAAAAAAAAACCACTTCATTGTAAAAGACAAAGTGAAGGAAAATTAATAATATTGATATTGATTGATATGAGACTGATAATGTATAGTAGTTTATTAATCATTTTATTTGACTGAAGGTACAAAAACGTTTTGTCTTCTTATAAAGTTGAATTTTTAATTTATTAAAGCGCTCTGCTGTTTCGTTTTTCATTGTTTTATTTCTAGAATATTTACCTTAATTATTTTTATGCGTATTATATCCAACAAAAAAGGATGGATGTTATTCGTAACCGCTGTTGGATACAGAAACAATCGATATTTTTAAAAGCGAGATTTCGAACCCAACCCCTATAAAATTGGTGAAATACAGTACCTCTACCGCCTCATAATAAGCTCAATATGGTTCAGGGAGTTGGTTTGTGCATGAAAAATTCCTGCGGTATACAACATCGTTCTAAGTGTGTCGATGAATACCGGCAGTCACTATACTACCTATCTATTTACCTACCCTATATATTTAATATATTTAACAATATTATTAATTATTTTTTGCATTAAAATAATATTATTATTTCTATTTTTAAAAAAAATAAATTTTCATAATCTATTGTCACCCTGTAGTAAAACTCCTATTATAAATCATATACCTACCAAAATAAATACACAAACAAACTAAATATAAAATATTAATACGTATATGGATATAATATTTTTTTTTTTGGTTTAATTAAATTTCTTTTCAATAAATTACTACATAAAAACAAAAACAAAAACAGGAACAAAAACAAATATAAAATATGATACCCAATAATTTTCTGTTTCATTTTTTTGCCCCCTCTTTTCTGTTCATATCCTTTTTCTATTTTTTTCTGTTTTCGCTACATATTTTCCGCAACAGTATGAACGATGAAATATAGTGTACGGCAGTTTGTTTGAGATGAAGAAAGCAGCAAAAAAATAAAATAAAATAAAAACATAATTTGATTTTTGATATAACTTTGATCAGGATTATTAAAGGATACAAAAATATTCATTTCATATCTATGTTTAAGGGTATTTAAAAAAATAAAGAAATATTTTTAAATGTTTTACTTATAATGGAAAGTTAATATATTGAATTTATGTACCAAATTGTTGATAACAAAAAAAAAAATACGTTTTATCTGTTTTCCGGTTAACACAGTATTTTTGAGAAAATTAAATATTCTTGTCTTGAATTGAAGTGTTTGAAAGTTAAAAACTGAAAAGTGTTTCATTAGGTCTAGTCGGCAATGTCAAACTAAGATCAAATGCAAAAATATTTGGCAAATCAAGCAACAACAGTTTGGCAATATTTATGAAAATGCTTTTATTTCAAATGCATTGCAAGTATTTTTTATAGTTTGACTTTTGACATTTGATGTTTTTCGCATTTTTTTACCTATATTAATTTAAAAAAAAAATTAAAACGCTATCTGTTTACCACGAAATATTTACTAATAAATTTACGAACAAAAAAAAAATTAGTTGAATTATATGAAAACTTCGGCATAAAGTACTAAAAGCTTACATTCCGCCCCTGACATATTAGGGTCACCTCCGTAAAAGAGAAATGAAGACTTCCATAAAAAGAGATTTTGTTCAGCGGTGTTTCTGGATATAAGCCAAGCATTGACAAATTGTGGCACAAAGGTCTATTTTATAAGTTAAAACTATATCTATCACACCGCATTATTATAAATTAATCAAAGGCTATACTAAGGATCGTTATTACTTCATCAAGCAACAAAGTGTTACCTCAAATCTCCATAAAATCAACTCAGGTGTACATCAGGGAAGTGCTCTCAGACCAATTTTTTATTTGTTGTACACTACTGACTTACCCCAAACAGCAAATACAACTTTTGCGGACGATACGGCTATTTTGGCATCTCACAACAATGAGAATGCTGCGTCGAATTTAGTACAAAACCACTTAGATGAAATATCGGGATGGCTAAATAAATTGAAAATCAGAGCAACACATAACGTTCATCTTGAGACGAGGGACTTGTCCTTCTGTTTTTATAAACAACAACATCATACCATATGTTAGTTATCTTGGTATGCACCTGAATTGACGCCTAACCTGACAAAAACACATATTTACAAAAAGAATATATTTAAACATGTTGTTCAGGAAAATGTATTGGCTGATTGGCAGGAACTGGATCTAGAAAACCAAATATTAGTATATAAAGTCATACTTAAGCCTGTTTGGAGACATATGGAATCCAACTTTGGGGAACAGCAAAAAAGTCCAATATTGAAATTATTCAGCGATTCCAGAATAAAGCAGTAAGATCAATAGTTGATGCGCCTTGGTATGTGACAAATAATTTAATTCATAGAGATTTACTTTAATGATTTTACTTATTATGGAAAGTTAATACATTGAATTTATGTACCAAATTGTTGATAACAAAAAAAAAATACCGGTTAACACGGTTTTTTTTCACAGATCTTAGTTTGACATTTCCGATTATCCCTATTTATTAGTTTATAAATAGTGTTATTTATCCAAGTCTTCTCGTATATTAAATTCCTGAAGTCAATTTAGTTTGTTTTCACTTTAGTTAGTTTTTACAGATTTAATTAACTAAGAGTTTTAGCTTAAAAATTCGATAATCGCCTGACTTTTCAATATGTCATATCAAAATTTCAGAACCGGCTCCAAAAATAAAATACTTCTTGATAACTCTAAACCCTCTACATGACAACAGTACTGAAAACGATTGATAATGATTTCTCACAAAACAGCGGTAATATAAATACATTTCCAACACTATACTGTTGCAACAATATCAGTTTAAAGGGAAATCATCAGATAAAAATCAGCAGATAACAAGTCAACCTACCGAAAGAACCAAACAAAAAAAAAAACATCATTTCCAGTTAAATGTTTACAATTCACTTTTTTTCAACCCACTCTTCGGTAAATCCCTTCTATTAATATAAAAAATAAAAAATTATTATTAAAATATATTTTCCAAGAAATAAAAATAAATAAAATATTTAATATAAAAAATAATATTTCAAATCTAGTCACATACATATACTAACAACATGTGTTTTAATCGATAATACTAGTGTAAAAATTGAAATCAACAAAAAATCAAATAAAAACAGAAATACAAACAAAAAAGCAAGAAAAAAAGAAAATTTCCTTAGTCAGGATTTACCAGCATTATAATATTTTCATCTATATACAAGCACACATCATGATTACACAATCATTGTGTCCCGGAAAATTGCGAAAAAAAATATTTATACAAATATTATGTTGCTATACCTACAGAATGATACTCATATTTATATTTATATTTAGGAATTTATTTATTTATTTATTATTAAATATTTATACAACATACTATCCTTAAAATTTATACCTTTCGCCAAAAAAAAAAAAACAAAAAAAAAAAACAAAAAGTATTTTACAGTTCATTGTTTTGCAATCAGTTGAAAATAACCGTGAATTATTATACCCCATACAAAGTAAATTTATATTATGTTACGGTTAAGATACGAAATCGAAAAAATCATTAAAATTACCTTATATAAATTTTGTAGTTTATTTAGGAAAATATCCTAAAAGGATATAAATAAAATATTCTAAAAGGATACCGATCAAATTATATAATTTCTAATTAAAAAAATTAAATTTATTAAACAAAAATTTAAAGGACTTTAAATTTAAAAAATAAAATAAAATTGGATATCAAAAATATTTTTCATTTTTTTTTATTTTATTTAATTTTAACTTGTCTATTTTAAAACTTTTAGTAATGTCGCAAGCTACAATATTGTCATTATTGTATTAATATTGGCATTGTTAGTTATAAGATTACTTTAAGATATGATTTCAATAAAGCCAGGGTTAACTCAACAATATAACAAACAACTGGTGACACCATAGGTATAAAAATAATTAAAAAAAATAAATAAAATTAAAAAGAAAAGGATAAATGAATGACCAAGAATAACCACTTCCTGATACAGAGGCATCAAAGTAGGAAATTTTCATTAAAAGTGAAATGAATATGGCAAATAGTATAATAAATACAACAATACAACCGATGAACTTTGACATACAACATAACATAGCAGAAATGTGGTAAGCACGTATTCTGCAATTCTAAATGTTTATGAGGGCAATGTTCCTTTATTAAATCGAAGCTTTCCAATCTTCAATGTTCCTTCAACAATGTAACACACAACATCTAATTTACTAGATCAAAAAATCTACTTGTATTCGCTCACCTCTAAAAATACGAGGAAGTTTGATAAAAAATCGTACTCAATTTAATTATATTATTTTCATTATTTCAATTTATTCTGTTGACGCTATATACTTTTTTTTTTTTGATTTATCTAAAACAACAACCCCATATGTAATAACAATTATTTATTTACAAAAATAAAAATTAAATTTGAATCGAAGCTGTTGTTGCTGCGATTTAGTAAATTCAAAGTTTTGTATGTTAAAATGACTTCTACATGAGGTGAAATTTTAAACTGAAATTTCTGGAAAAAATATTGTGATTCGCCACGTCTCCTTTTAGATATCCATCATTTAAAAGAATAACAATGAACGTCGCTTTAGAAATGGTTTAGATATTTGTAATATACTTTTTTTGAATTTATACAGATTAAATTATTAATTATTGAGATTTTATTAAATTTGGGACTTAAATATTTTAGTTGAAAGTTTAGCTAATTATTAGTTTTATATCCAACGGTACATATCTCAATTTTGTGTATTTTTGATTGGATTAAATTTTCTCTTGATTCTTGCAATAGTTTGAGCACTAGTTTTAATTTTATTTTGTTATCGTTTCATGATTTTTCATACAGTACTGTTATTCGTTAGATTAATTTAAACTTAATTCAATTTATTATTTCTTAGAACAAGTGATTAATTTAGGAGGCTACAGAAGGTTTACTAATCATACTTAAAGTATCGAATAGTTTTTTATATAATGTCCAGCATTTGGCCTTGCTATTTTAATTTGAGATACTATATGTTGAAAATAAAGCAGTTTCACGGTAGCTAACTGTTGTAAATAAGGGAAATAATTAGTTCGAAATTAAACAGTTTTAACATTACATCAGTTGTTACAGTTGTAATTGTTAGCTTTATCTAAGGTCTTCTCATATCTTTGAACGAGTAATTTAGAATTCTGTAGGAGGCTTAACAATATTACTTCGAGGATAGAGTACTTTTTTACATCAAGTTCAGAATTCAGCCTTTCTCTATCAGCATGAGACACGATCTGTTGAAAGTACTTCAATTTCGTGGTGACTACCATGTGTAGATGTAATTAGTTCGGAATTAAACATTTCACCACTACATCAGTTACCTATATACAGTTATAGCTTTATAGTAGCATGATTTAGGTTCTTTGTATGATTATTATTTATTAACTAACTCTGCATTTGACAAAAATTATACACATTTACACCCATATTCATATTTAGTTTAATGTGACGTTACAACTTTTTAGCTTTTTTTTTTGGTCATTAATTTAGGATCCTATACAAGATTCACCAACGTCACTTCAAGGATCGTGCAGTTTCTTAAGTCTTGTCCAGGACATAGTTTCAACTATACGTCAGTGATAAGTCAATGTACCGTTCAAATTTTTATCCAGATCACTTAATAATAATAAAAATAATAATAATAATAATAATAAAAATAAAAACAGCAATATTTTTTTCCAGTTGTCCTGAATGAATTTTTATTCAATTTAGATGAAAAAGTGTTATATAATTTTGAAAGTGAAAAAAAAATGAAAAAAACAAAATCAAAATATTTTATAAAGGATATTTAAGTAAAAATGAATAGATGAATGAAATTTCTTGTTCTAATTTAAAAATATATACGCAAGCGCTGAATTTTCTAAATTTTCTTCCTGTTTTTTGTCTTATTTTCTTATTTTTATTTCCTAAAAATTAAACTACCAACAAATTTTAAATCAATAATTATTATTATTATATAAAAAAATAATAAAAAAAAAAATACGAAAAAATATATGTACATATATATAGGTACAATACATAATAATTTAAAAGGATGTTAATTAAATACCAAATTTATTATCCTTTTAATTATTTAATTATTATTTATTATAAATTAAAAATTATTTTATTATTTAATTGAATTTTTATCTTTTATTTTAAATTTTATATCAGAATTATAAAGAACATACCCGCTATACTTCTTCGAGTTCAGAATGACATTACAGAAAATATCGATCCAAAAAAGACCCCTGAATTCGATTCAATTATACAAACAATGCATCAGAATTTAATTCAATTTAATTTATTAGTTCCATTGACCAATAATTAATCAAGATAAAAGTTCAGATCACTAGAAGAACCTTAATAAAAATATAACATAACAAATATAATAAACACAACGATTGGTCGATGAATGATTTCGATTAAACCAAATGACGAACGACGAATGAAGAGTTGACAAGTCGTCGTTACAAAGCAGCAATTAATGACATTTATAATTGAAAACATAATTAGTTCATAAAAAAAATTAGACAAAGTCTATTTATGTTAATTTTATAAACAAGAAACGTTATCAGTATGTACAAACAAATAAGCTAGATCTCCAAGTTGATGCATGATAGTTTAACGTACAAGACAAATCAGCAATACCAACCTATATTTATAGAAAAAGAATTGTACATGCTAACACGGCATTATTATAAATGTTATATTAAAATCAAAGGAGTATGTAGAAACAAAGAAATGGAAGTATAAAATTTAGTAGAGCTGCATTGGTATATCAATTGAAAACAAAATGTTGTTATATTTTTAATTTTAAAATCCAGATGTTGATCAAACGACATTTTGAAAAGTGAGATTTGGAACCCGACCCATTATCATTACACAGCAGAGCTAATAATTAACATAAATTGAGCTAATGTTTACTAGTGATATTATTTGTATGAAACTTTAACACTTGAAATGTCACTGAAACACCATTTTGTTTTATCTTCTTTTAGACCATTTTGGAGCAATTATGTTTGTCCAATTATTTCACATCAGTCATATTTTATTCACTATTTTTAATTTCATTGTCTCTATATTCTTCTCCATCAACATAATCACCCTTACAACAATTATCATGACCTTGTTAAATAAATTTGACAATTTTGTGGTCAAGAAGGTTTTAACAAAAAATTTTTAAAATTAATTTTTGGTACGCTGATTGACTTTTAAGTATTAAATTTACATTTTTTTTTTTTCAGCTACCATTATTTTTATGGAAATACATTTATTTTTTTTTTATTTTAATTTGTTCTGTTTTTTTTTCTGATTCTCGATTTATACAAATTTACTCTTAAATGTTTAATTTATTTTGCATATTTTGTCACCGAATCCTTTTTGCTTTGTTTTTTGTTTTTAGTTCATTTTAGCACAAACTCTATTTGAAGATAAATAACAAATGTATATATGTATGCTAAAGACCGAAAACGAAAAAAGGTCCTTCGTCATGTTTCTCATATTAATTACTATCATTCCATTTATTCTAATTTAAACAAAAATGAAAAAAAAAGAAAAATTAATAAAAAAAAATAAAAACAAAAAAAAAGGATACTTTTGTCCAAAATTTAAATTTTTACTAACACAAATATATTTATAAACATTTACTATAATTAAGGAAAAAGTTTTTTTTTTTATTAGTTTACAGGGTTTATCAAGAATACTGTGCTAGTTTTACTTGAAGAATAATTTGTTCCAACCATTTGATTTAATAAAAAAATGGGCAGCTGTAGATGAAGTTAAGTTAAGAAAATTAAAACTATACTGAAGATTAACTTTCTGGTACAGTTAATTCGATGAGTTCTAAGAAAGATACATCTACATTATTTTAACTTATTTATCTCGTAGACACATGCACATGCTCGATGGAAATTAAATCTGCATTACCTCCACTTGACCGCTTCCCTCATGAAACAGGAAGGACAGTATGTGCTCATCTCTACACCGTAGAAATCCCCAGATGGTAGTAGACAAATTATGAAAATTTGTTTATTCCAATGGAATATAGAACATCCCGAATGTGGAATCAAAATCTATCTTATGTGTTTCCCAAACATGCTTAATTCCATATTTATGACTTACATAAATTCCAGACGAACATTAACACCTTCGTTCAAAATTATCAACTCGCTAGCTAATCAACCGGTATAAAACGTCTACAAGCACCTAATCTGTTGGCTATGTATAAAAACAAATGTCTAATAATTAGGCTTTAGTGTTACGTAATAAATAAATTTGAATAAAAATAAGTTGTATATAGTGTACAGTAAGTAAATGTGTATATATGAGCAAAATTATATACTGATGTAGTAAGTTAAATTACAGTTAACATTATTTGATTGTATTTTTAAATGTAGTGTGAGCAAATGTTAACTGTTATACTTTACCAATAACGAAATACATAAAAAAGTTAGTTAGTTTAAAAGATGGTCGTAGCCATAGTAAGTCATCGAAATGTCACTTAGCATGTAAACCCCTTCATGTCCTTACAATACAACATTTACTGGATTAGTATTTGTTCTCCGAGCAGATCTGTGATGTGACGGTGGTGATAAATTTATGAAAATTATGTAAAGGAATTTTTAAAATCTTTGCGGGCCCTGGCCAAGATTTCAGATACCACAGGACTAAGTTACATTTTACTTTATAATCTACACATATCTATAATAATAATTTGAATATATACACCATGTACGAGCTACTACAAGCATTTTACGATATACATACTAGGTTATATACATTTCTGTGTTGTCTGGCCCTGAACAGTGTTAAAAAATATTTTAAGAATATATGATATTAATACTGTACTGGTCCTGAAACTGACAATATTATATGATAATAATTATTTCCTACAGTAGCATACTTTGAATATGTTTAACGCCAAAATACAATTCTACTTATATTTGAGTTCATATTTTTTATCTCGCACTTTAACAATACGAAAGATCTTATAATTTAATTGTAAGAAGTCCTCAACAAGGCGAATTCCGCAAAAAAAAAGAGTCAGTTCGAATGATAATACCCTTACTTCAACTTAAAATCAGTTTTTAATAAATTTTACCCAATTTGATCTAATTTAATTGAACCAGATTTATTTATTAATTTAAGTCGACAAATAAAAATACCATATTCTTAAAACACCCTGTATTATCAAAATATTCACATAAACAAATTTTCCGTAAAATTTCCTTTTTGGTTTGTTGTTCAGAAATCAGGATAAAATTTGTCCTGAACAAATTATCCTAATCAGTAGGGAGTACAGATTAAAAGAATTAAAAATAAAATGAATATACCTAGGTACATATATATATATATATGTATGTATATATATATATATATTTAAGAAATTAATTTTTATAGAAAGAGAAAGTCATTTTAATTTTCCTTTTTTTTGCTTTTGTTTTATTTTTATTTTTCTTAATGAAAATTTAAATAGACATTGGCTTTGAAATTTTATTGAAATTAATTTGAATTAAAAAAGAAAAAAAACATAAAAATAAATGTGAAATTAAATAGAATCTTTGGACGCTGATATTGGATACACGCGAAATTTTAGAATTTCGAAAAGAAATTTTTTTAAGTTGTTAATTGCATTTTTATCAGATAACAGACTCTAATTTATTAATGAATCAGATAATAGACCCTGCAAAATGTTAATTGAATCTGGAGGAAAATAAATAAATTTTAAATATTTGTTTTTTTTTTTGTAATGTTGATGGCAATACGAGACAAATATTTGGAATTATATTGGGAAGGTTTTGTTATACAAGTAATTGTGTTTTTTTTACAAATAAAAAATGTTTTTTTTTTTTTAAACGACTCAATATGGACCCTTCTTTGGAACAGTAATCTCTCTTTTCAAAGTAATTTCTCCAATAGCTCCAATTTAGGAGGTTTTTAATATAAAATTGTATCCAAATATACAATTTTATCTTCGTTTAAGAATTTATATTCGTCAACTGCAATGGTCAGCAAATTTTTCTCAATAAATTGAATCAGATGCTGCTCATGGAGGTACCACAGGCCATCTACGCTGTATCTCATTTTTATATCAAACCTTCCAATATTATTGACCGTTTCTGATAACCCAACTGTAGTAGTATCTTAATTCGAACTCAAGTTCGGAATTGAGCCACTTGTGGATTCGAGTAGATGCCATACAAGTAAAAGCACCCATAATCAATTAGAAAACTAAAGGTTATTATATATTATTATAGACCTAAAATTTGATAATAGGTACATTCTCAAAAATAACACATTTTACTGCTTTCTTAAATTCGGACTCGTTTGGGTAGCTGTCATATAACTCCTATCATATTTTAAAAAGTAAAGGTGTTACAAACCCAATTATTGCGGTATTCAGATACTTTCTCAAAAATAAATAAAAATGTCTGTTACCGGTTTCCAAATTTTTAATTGGCTCAGAGAAAAATTTATAATGCAATTCTTACATATTTAGTCCGGAACTAACTTTAGGTTAGTGAAAGAAGAATATCTGAAGACTTAAATGGTAAATTTGAAATAATGATATACATTCTAAAGAAAATAAATAGATGTTACCTAGTCAACGGAATTCCAAGATTTGTTTGATTTCACAAGATTTTTTACATTGTTTCCTCGCCAGTCAGAACCAACAACAGGAGTTCAATTTATGCTTCTATGAAATTACAGTTAGTGACAACTATACAATACCAAATTAATAATAAAGTAAAAATAAAAGAAAATATTTCATCGTTTATTGAAGCGTGAAGCACAAATTCAAACCCACTACAAATTTTTAATTGGACTCATGTGTTTTTAAATACCTACTATGTAAGTTTTAGAATATTTTCAAAAAATTTTTTCAAATTTGGTTCATTAAAAAAACTTTATTGGAGCAAATTTTATACAAATGGTGTTGAACCCGGCTCTACGTCAAATCTACTAAATATCAACACAATGTCCTAATGTCCTAAATATTTGTTTTTATTTTAGGAGTATTGTCAATGACAAAAGACCTAATTCTTAGATATAACAAATGACACTCTTAAATGTGGAATAAAAAACAAAGGGATATCCTCCTCCGTAAATTTTTGTTATAATTTATATTATAATATGAAATATTTTATGTTTTTGTTACGTTATATTTAATATGTTTTGGAAAAAGCATATAACATGATTTTGTATATAGAAATATGAGTAGGTATATATTTACATTTTTAATATAATAAAAAGTTCTTTCAAATTTTTTACTGCGGTCACTTGCATTGCTGCATTTTGTACCCAATGTTGTGGGGCACTGGCCTGGGTACGGACATATCTTCACTAGGTAAAAATACACATAAAATCACTTGTAACGTTGTAATGTATATTTTTTACTTACAGTTTCAAGATATTCCACATAAATTATTAATAGCTGATTAAGCATCTAGTTGACACCACTTTGAAATTATAAACTGTGTAACCTTATCAAAGTGTTATCTTAACTTTTATTAACCATATCAAAGTCATTCAAAGAAGTTTTAAAAATTATAAATTTTTTACATTTTTAAAAAATGATAAAACTCCTAACATAACAAAATAAAATTTTAGCAGATATGACAAAATTACTAACAATTGTGACATATCACCTGGCATTATGAAATAACGTTACAATTTTATAACTCGTATATACTTGTTATACTTGATACAATCTTATAACTCGTATATAACTCTTATTACTTAAATTTAAATGAAAAAGTTGTGAGGACACATTTTTTTTTTAGGATAACTGACATTTAGAAGATTTGATGGCGAGCCCACAATACGTTGGAGGACTTTGCTAGTTTAAAATAAAAAAAATTGTATAGTGATATTTAAATGTTATCAGAAATTCCTAATGCATAAACTTTAAACATTTTCCTTAAAAAACACTTTAAATATAAAATAAAATGAATTGTGAAATAACTGTAAAGATAGAACTGTTTCTATACCTCTAAAAAATTAAAATAAGTTATGCCAACAAAAAATTATGTTCCATATTTCGAGAAATAAATTTAATAAAAATTTAATATCTAAATTACTAAAATTTTAACTGCATATTTATAATCGTACAAACTTTCAGGCCGTTACACTTTCTGTGGCTCTATTGTTTTCTATATTTTTTTTCCCCTACGGAGGTGGCCCTAATATGTCAGAGCCGGCATGTAGGCTTTTTAGCCCTTTATGCCGTCCTCCACCCCTCAACTTAGTCGACCCTTTTGATAAAGGCCAATAGGTTTAGGGGATTTATCCTGCAGAAGTTTTCTGAGGTTATGTAGTGCGTTTCCAGCAGCCTGAGTCTCAGCCTTGAAAGAGCTAAGTACTCTCCTACACGTGTGTGGAAGTTTCTTCCTCTTCCAGACAGTGTCTACAGGTTGGGTCGTCACTTAGTGCTAGTCTACACATGTGTTTATTCATGTGGTTATGACCAGTAAGTATGCCCACGATCTTCCTGCAGTCTCCTCTATTGAGAGTTAGCAGGAGGTTGGTTATTTTGGTGTTTATTCTAACCCTGTAGCCTTCCATACGCTCCCAAAGAATATTTGCTTCCCTTTTCACGGTGTTTTCTATTGATAGTTTAATATTACCAATAGATATACCAACTGCTGGTTCCGGGCCATAAATGTTTCCCGCCGATGATCTGGCTAGTTCGTGAGCCTTCTCATTTCCAGTCAAGCCACTATGACCCGGTATCCAGATCAGTTGTACCTTGTTTCGGAGTCTTATGAGGTTTAGGGCTTTCGAACATTCTCCCACCAATCTAGTTTTGATGAGGTTACTTTCAAGAGCTTTTAAGGCAGCCTGACTGTCACTAAAGATTCCAATGACTTTTTTAGACCATCTTTGCTCTTTTATTATATTCACTGCGTTTATGGCAAAGACTTCAGCCTGGAAGACTGTGCAGTGTTTGCCAAGAGGAAACTGGAGTTCAAGTTGCTCTTTTTCAAAGAACACCCCAGCTCCCGCGCCTAGAGCCGTAAGGGATCCGTCAGTTAAAATGTCCGAGATGTTTGAGGACCTAGCCTGCTCTTCTGAACCACGCCAGGTCTCTCTTGTCGGGATTTCTACTTCATATCTCTTCTTCAAAGATACGTATGTAGTGATGTCATCTGTTGGCATGAAGAACTCTTTTTGCTCCTCTTCTAAGTCCTTCCATAGCCTCTGATGTTTGTGCCTACATCCTCTTTTTATTCCTCATCCGTGCCTACATCCTCTCATTATTTTCTATATAGTTATTTATTTTATCCCATTGACATATCGATACTGGACAATATCGAAAAAAGCAATAAAACCAAATATGCAAATTTTGATTTCATCGCTAATCGAACCTTGGACATTTTGGTTGAAAGGCAAACGCTCTACCTACCACATTATCCAGCGTGTTTAAAATCAAAAAATGTTCATCTTCAATTCATACTTAAGAGATAAAATATTCATCATCTCAACCCACTATAATAACCACTACAATTTAACATTCATTCTACACATTAAAACTGCTTGTATATTTTTATAAAAAGATCTAAAAATCTAATTTTAAAAAATTTAAAATAAAATTAAATAAATTAAAATGATTTCTTCAAATTTGAATTTGTTTGTATTTTTTAAATCTCATTTTAATTTTTTAAGAACAATTATAATTGTCTGTCTTCATTAGCTCATCTACCTAAATATTTTTTTTTTTTTTTGCTTTGATTTTACTAAGAAAAAATATCTGTATTAAATATCCTTTTTCGACATCCTTTATTTTTTTTTTTTTTTCATATTATAAAGCAAAAGGCAGACTTATTTAGTATTCATGTCGTATTTAATTTCTTAAAAAATTTTTTAACTCGAAGTAATAAACTTTTTTTACAAGACAATTGTAAATAGTTTCAGGGACCTTTTTTCTATATTTTTTTATTTTGTTTTTGTTTTTATACAAATAAATATATATATATATATACAAGTAAAAAAAAAATTTATTTGAAAAGACTTTTTTACTTAGTTGGAATACAAATTTAGATCTATTAAGATTTACATGGAAAAGCCAAATAAGAAAATTTATTTTTATCTTATTTATTAAGAAAAATTCTTAAAATTTAACAAAAATATAAGTTAAAAGTCAATTTAAAACATTTATTCAATTTTGTATATTTGAATCCTTTAATTTAAGGATATTTGATTTGAGAAAAACCAAAAAAATATATTTTTTCTTATTTTTTACAAAAACTTATTTCATTTCTCTGCTTTTTAAATATAAAAAGCAAATTACTTTTTTTCTATTTATTTTTTTTTATTTTTTTTTTTTTAATAAAAAGGATATCCTGTTAATTTACATTTTATTTAGTCTTCACTCACAATATCAATGTAAAATGAAACTTTAGAGAAAAACAAAAAAAAAATTAAATGAAATAAGAGAATAATCGAGTCTATAAATTTATGTAGTAGTTACATAGGATATCTATTTACAATTTTATTTTGTTATTGGAAACAATGAAAATTATGTTATGTAAATGATTTTTTATTACAGGATATACGGTATGAAAAGAATTTATATGTACCTACATAGCTATTATGTTTTACAAAATTTGAATAAAACAAAAAATTAAAAAAATTTAAAATAAGTATCGAAGACATTATATTTTTGATATAGGATATTAATAAAAATTATATCTACATTATGTCATAGAAGTTAGCATTACAATCGTTACACAATTAACATAATGCTGACCGTAACATAAATTCTATAATATAGCAATCAAATTGTGTCCGAAAACAGATATTAAATACAAAATTTAGGCGATTTACAAAATTTACAAATTGTATACTGTAGCAAAACTGTATACTGTAGTAAGTCAAATTATATACAGTTGTAAGAGATAACATTACTTGAATGTATTCCTATTTGTAGTGAAAACAAGCAAGAAATGTTAATTTACTTTCAGACTTTACTAATCCTAAACACTTATCTTTTCTTTTGTCAGGTGAGTGTCAGGTGCTTTAGGTAACTACGGATTGACATACATATAAAATTAGAAGTTATTTAGTTAGATAATTTAAAAGACCGTGGTAGGGTACAGGGGAATGCACAGCATTGCATTCTCTACATTAGGCCACGTCTGGAATCATAGTAACACCCAATAGTACAGCGCTAACTGGACCATCACGAATTTTCCGAGTAGACTGGTAATCAATATAAATTGGTTAGGATTAATATTAGCATAGAAAAAGTAGTATAATAGAAGTCCAGCGTAGAACAAATTTTTCTGGCAAGTTTTTTCAATAGCCTGCCTCGCCACTCTCTTGCTTTTTATTTATTCTCTCGATACTTTTATTATAATTTAGTAAACAAAATTTCTTACTGTAAACTGTTATTTTATTATAAAAGCAAAAACAAAAAATAATATTTTTTATTAGAAATCAAATAACAATGAGAAATTTAATTTTTGCTTTTTTGTTATATTATTATTGTGTTTGTGTAATTTGAAATTTTTTTCAATTAATATCTACCAAAAATTTAAATATGGTTATCATTTTTATCGAGTAGCCTAAGCCTTTTAAGAAAACAAATATTTTATTTTTCTCAATCCATGTAATGTTATAAAATAATTTTATAAATGTTAGAATTGTACGTGTACATATGTATGTATATTTATAATAATAAATTATAATATAATTTTATAATGTTTGAAAATCAGAAATATATTTTTTTTTGCTTATTTGCTTTTTTTGAATAATTTTAAAAAATACAAAATTTAAAAAAATTCAAATAATTGTGCACATTTATTCACGTGATGATTTCTAGGTATGGATATATTACATATAGCGATGTATGTATAATTTACAAATAGAACCACATTTTCTTTTTAAAATTTTTTTTTTGAAAAGTATTCAATGTTTTCTATATGTATGCATGCATATACATTGAAATAAATTATAACAGATAACAAAAATATTTAAAAAATTAATTACTGTAAACTGCTGTTTTATTATAGAATATTTTTTATTAGAAAATTGGAAATGAATAACAATATATTATAATGCTGATGTACATATGTATGTATATCTATATCTTTTTTCAGTTAAATTCAGCATTTTTCCAAACAAATTAAACAGTTTTTTTTATTTTATTCTACATTTAATAAATTAAGTTATCAATTTTAACAGAGATTTGTTTTAGTGAAAATAAATATTTTTTTTGGACTGCAAAATTTAGTTCTTTTCTGAAAATTTTTTTCAAAAATATAAAAAAAAAAAAACTGTCTAATTTGTTTGACGAAATGTTCAATTTGTTTGGAAAAATGTTAAATTTGTCTGAAAAAAAGTATATGTTAACATAGTACATGCTCAATTCATAATCAAGTCCTTATTTAGAAAAAAAAAAATGATATTTGCTCATCTCAATTTTTATTTCTTTCTCAAATTTTAATAAAAAATTTTAAACTATGGATTGGATAATATAAACAAAAGACTAAGCATATAGAGTTTTGTGGGGGCAAATTTTACAAATTTTTTCTTTAATTTTAATTGTTTCTTAATATTGATCTGAAGGCACCAAAGATGAATTTTGTTGGTGGAAAATTTTTTATTTTGAACAAACTTTCTCGACCTAAAATTTTATTGATTTGTATGAATTTTTGTTAAATTTAAAGAACAATCTAGACAGGATAATTTTTTAAGAACTTTGTTAATACGCCACAAAGTACAACTCAAAGAAAGATTCAAAATTTTTTTTGAGTATAATAAGTCAATTGATTAATTAAAAGTAAAGTATGTATGTATTAACAAAAATATTGCCAAAAATTAAAAATACTCATAATTCATATCAATCCCAGCACTTTTCAAAAAATGTCAATTTCCCACCTATTTTTGCTCTTTAATTATTTAGTCATAGTAGGTAAATATGTAAATGCAGCTATGAACGCAACAAATAATTGTAATTTTAATTTTTTTCATATAATGAGTAATAAGATAATCCCAACTGTTGGTTAATTTAATTCAATTTAATTAAATTTTAAAATTCTTCAAATATTTATACTAAAATAACTATCAAAAATTGTCCATATTTGTTCGTAGAAGAAATGTTAGATTGTCTTATAAAATTAAAAGTTCTAAGAAATCCATCTGCACAACAAGTTGGAAATATTACGAGCATGAATTTTGTATACAACAACAATATATTTTCAAATCGTGTAGCAGATCATGACAAGCATTTGGACATTATTGTTAAATTCTCGTTATGAAAATAATGACAAACGTAGAAAATTCTAAATTTGAAAAAAACCACAGTAAAACTGTGCATTTCTAAGAATATTCCGTAATAAGCGTTACCGTAATTTACCGTTAAAATATTTTATTTATGAGTTTATCAAAATTAATAATTAGTTTTAAAAATATTATTAAACTCTGTTATAATTTCAATATATATGTACATATGCATACATATAGAAAATATTGAATACTTTTCAAAAAAAAATTTTTAAAAACAAAATGTGACTCTATTTGTAAATTTATACATACATCGCTATAATGTAATATGTATGTACATATATCCATATGTTAGACATCATCACGTGAATGAATGTGCACTATTATTTGAATTTTTTTAAATTTTATATTTTTTAAAATTATTCAATCAAAAGAGAAAATAAGTAAAAAAAATATATTTTTGATTTTCAAACATTATAAAATTATATTATAATTATAAATATATATACAATTCAACATTTCCACATTTATAAAATTATTTTATAACATTACATGGATTGAGAAAAATAAAATATTTGTTTTCTTAAAAGGCTTAGGCTACTCGATAAAAATGATAACCATATTTGAAATTTTGGTAGATATTAATTGAAAGAAATTTCAAATTACACAAACACAATAATAACCAAATATTAAAAGGATATTCTCATTGTTATTTGATTTCTAATAAAAAATATTATTTTTTTTTTGCTTTTATAATAAAATAACAGTTTACAGTAAGAAATTTTGTTTACTAAATTATAATAAAAATATCGAGAGAATAAATAAAAAGCAAGAGAGACGAGGCAGGCTATTGAAAAAAATTGCCAGAAAAATTTGTTCTACGCTGGACTTCTATTATACTACTTTTTCTATGCTATTAGATTGTCAAACAATATATAATATCTTATATCTGTCAGGTTGTCAAACATAGACCCTCTCAATCACATGAGAATAGTTTCAACATATTTAATGTCTTTTTTTCCAGATAGAAGAAAATCATCAAAAGAGCCTTCAACTTCTGTTCTATGTGTTGAGACAGAACGAAGTGAAAGACTGTCGACTTTAACACGTCAAAAACTCCTATCCTTTTGTTAAAATTAAAACTAGTCTTTAAGACTAACCATAATATAATTTTGGTTCAAATTACTTCATATATCTTTAATAAATCAAAATCTTATTAGGAAGTCTGATTTTAACCTAACATAGTTCGAATAGTTTCGTTCGCTTAAGTTGTCTAACAAAGTTTTGATTGTCAGCTAAACGTGAAACTTCGACATTGACTTGTTGAGAAAAACCACTGGTGTACAGACAATATTTTTTATTTCATCTTTTATGAAAGGGATTCTGAGATCTTTATGACGATCAGCATTACAATAAAACCAGGGGCTCTAACTGCCAAAACCCTCGCAGATTTAACAGTTATCATGATTGACTATTTTCAGTCCGAATCCGCGTTTCGCCAGCAAACAGTGATTTGTCGTTATTATCATTGTCGTCCTAATCAATCCTCTTTATCAAACAGTTTTCTAACTTTAACTTCGATGAACTTTGCGTCATAACTCTCTAAGGAGGTTTTGCAGAACTTAATCTGATGCTAGTTTAGAGTTTACATGACTTCTGGTGACCGAGTTAATACTGCAGTAAATCTGTTTTAGGAGGGGTATTTGCATAGTTTGATCAGCTGACATATGTCCAACTACTACCCCATTTACCAGTACATTAAAATGACCAGAAACTGAATAAAAAGTTTAAAAAATGTGTTTTTATTTCCAAACAAAATTTGCTATGCTCTTGGCTAGACTATAAATTTTTTAATTATCATAGTAATTTTTTTTTTTTTCAATTTTTATTGTTAAGGGCTTAGCATGCCTTACAAAATTAGAAAAAAATTTAAATTTATCAAAGTGATTATCAAATTTATCAAAGTTGATATAGGATTTTTGATGAAGTATAACAAAAATTATAATGTCATAGAATTTATATTAGCATTATCATTGTGATAAAATTAACGTAACATAAATTCATGTAGAATATTCTAATACCGTTACGCCTCGTACGTAAATATGAAATTTACCTGTACCGCGTAACAAATACGCAACATCAACTGCTCTACGTAGATAATAACAAAAATGCATTAATTAATATGGGATTACGTCAATGTTAATGTCGTAATGCAAAATACGAAATATTAAAATGTTATTTTAAGCACCGTAACGTCGCGTTTGATTCATCCCGCAGTGCCAGTTCTGCTTACCCAAAGTGACCCACGACGCACAATATATCATAATAATATATAGTTAATATGGGTAATTAATATGGGTAGTTGCAATAAGCCCATTTTCAGTTACAGTGATACACTCCTATACCCGTAAATAACCCTACTCAAAAATATATCTATATTGGAACTAATGAAGTAAATAAAAATTTCTTCTTAATAAATTTTAATTAAAAATTTAAAAAAGCCATTATTTAAAGCATAACGTTCAATTAATTCCAGATTTTTTTAATTTTCTACTTTATACAACAATTTTTTTTGTTTTTCTCTTTTTCTTTTTATGATTTACATAAAAAGATACTTATGTAGGATACATCAAAAAACTATCAGTAAAAATAAAATAATTTTTTTTTTTTTCATTAATTATGGTACAACTAGTATTACAACAGTATTGTGAAATATTGAGAAATATTGTGAAATACTGTGCCTGAATAATATTCAGGTACAGAAAGTAAGTACTTTAAAATACTTGAATTAAATTAAAGTGAATATTTTATAGTAAAATAAAAAGGAATATAATAATTTAATAAATAATATATATACGTACATAAATAAAATAATACCTATGAAGTACTTACCTAACCTATAGAAATTTTAAATTATAAGTGCAAATGACTGGGCTATTAATTAAATTAAATGAACTCATAAAATTCCTGTATATAATGGTAATAATATTGATAATTAATTATATTTAATATTCAATTATCGCATTCTACCACCTACACCAACACATTTAATAGATAAAATACTTAATTTTACTTTTTTACTTTTTTTCTTTTTTTGTATCGTGACGATGCATATTTTAAATTACCTTATAGAATTTATTTGTACTCAGTATAAAAAAAAAAAAAATGGAGGATACCATCTCATATGAATATAATTTTAATAATTTCAAAACGGATATAATTTAATGGGCGGAAATTTAAAGATAAAAAAATAATAATAATTGGAGCCTTCAAGTAGTGAAACCTTTAATAGAAAGGAACGGTGTATGGTAGTGTATATAATATATATATATCTATGATAATTGTTTTCATTCAATAATACTTTTGAAAAATTTACTAAAAGAGTAGACTAAAAAATTATATTTTCCAAATTAAAGCTGTAATTAGTTATTTTGTAGCTAATACCGTATAAAAACAAAAAAAAAATAATTTGAAAACTGTTTTACGCAAATAACAGTTTGGATTTAGATCTGAACATTCAACTATCTATCCGTTAACACGCTTAAAAATATATAAAAATTACATTAAATGGAAAATAAAAATTTGTTGGTATGATTAGTCCTTGATATGATCTCAGTGTTTGATACAGTTTGACATTAAGGTATATATAATTCGCAAACGAAGAATAATGAACTTAAAATTGAACAATTTAACTAAAAACATCCAAAGTTTTTAACAAGAAAGAAAATTCAAAGTTTTTATAGGTAAAACTGCTTCTACCACTTATTTGTACAAGCTGGTAAGGTAGGTATACATCAAAGCTATGTCCTCCGACAAATCTTTTATAATATATATACACATAACTGTTCCAGAAATAAAGCGCAGTAATTTTATAAATAAATGTTCGACATATTGTAGATATTGTAGTATAAACTTGCAGTACCGTATATTATAGTATAAACTTGCAGCATTTTTTTATTGTTGTTGTTGTTGTTGTTTTAGGTAACTATTCATCCAGGGAACTCAGTAACAGATACGGTAAGTAGATAGAAAAATAATTTAATTTCTTTAGTTTCTAAAATATAATCATTTGATGTTAAATCTAAAACTGTATTGCAAAAAGGTAAACTGACATAGAAAGCTAAATATACTAAGAGGAGGTGAATAAAAGTCAATTTTATAAAACTAGATCAGCAGACTACTAATACCATTCTTGATTTCAAAGTATTCAATTGAAGTGTTGTTATAAAATTTGTATACATTTCTATATGTATCGTTGACTCAGGAAAGATTACTAATTTTGAACAGATTCTGTTTTATAAACATTTCTGTATTTAACAAAAAATATACGTTTCGATAGTGATCTAAGTATGGAGTTCTTTTTATGTGATAAATTATTAGAATATTTTGTTTTCCAAATATTTACGTTATATTTTTACGATTTAATAATGCTACCGTTTGAAATTAGAATATTATTTTTAACAATGTTTGTTAGATAAACAGAATTGTGTTATTAAATTTTTTCGTTCATAGTCCGAACATCAAGAGTGTGGCAATATATTTTCGCAATCAATATTACAGTAATTTAAGAAAAATATAATTACTATATAATTCCTTAATAATTACAATCTTCAATTTCCTACAAATTTACCTATTAACAATAACTTCTAAACCAGATAGGAATCATCCCAATCAATTGGTACGTAAGTACTAAAGGTAATATTATAATAACACTTTGGGTGTTTATAAAAAACTAGAGCTGTAACGTTTTTATTTTTATTCTAATATTTCTGCAAGACTCGTTTCAAAACAATATCTTTTATACAAAATGGATTCATTCCGCGCAGTATCAATGACGTTCAAGCATAACATACACGAATACTTCGAAATTGCCTTGAATCTTAATTAAGCACGAAAAACTTAATTAAGCACGAAAAGGTGATATATCTAAGTTAATGTCAAGAACATAAAAAAAAAAAAAATTTCAATTATCGATATTCCGACGATACTTCATTAGACACATTATAGTGCCGATATAGTTAACAACATAAATATTTCTATAAATGGAAGATAGCAATTATAATACAAAAAACATGTGTCGCCTACTTTACAAAAAAAGAAAATTGAAACTAACAACAACAACTAACCACAAAAGCTGAATATTAATTTCGTAGATAGCGTAAAGTACGTGGGCGTCCAATTAGATAAAATATTAAAATTTAAAATACTCATATCAGTAAATCAAGAAGTTAAATATGACCAGAAGAATATCCTATATCCGCTTAATAATAGAAAATCTTACCTATCCATTGAAAATAAATTATTCATAATGAATATTATATTTCACCGATCACAATATATATATGCATGTTCAGTCTTCCATGATATTGCAGAAATGCAAATAAACACTTTTCAAATGACTCAAAATAAAATTTTACAAAAAAAAAATCGATTGGTGATATTTTCAACTTCCGGAAGGATCGCAAACGGGTTTTTCGAGCCCCAAAATCACCAAAATTGGCCGAAATCGAGACTTTCAAATGGGGGAAAATAAATCAAAAAAAAAAATTACAATACAAAAGTTTCTTATTTTTTGACGTATAATCCGAATTTGCAAAAAAAAATACTCCTTCTCATGTGAAAATTTCGATGTCGGCCAATTTGGGCGATTTTTGCTTAAAAAACCCTTTTCCGGTCCTTGAAAGTATCACCAATCGATAGAACACCCTCGATGTAGTTAATAAATTTTTTTTTCGTTATTTTGAAAATAACGGTTTCTTCCCCTCTTTAAAAGCTCTGAAACACCCGATATATATTTTAAGTTTCTGCTACATTTTGTTAAATTTTAATACGTTTTTTTTTAATTGAATTTGCTTTATTTATTTGCTGTGCTAGATTTGGTTGTAATAAAATTATGACATTCAATTATTCTATCAACTGTTGTTTTTGATTATGCTGCTTAAACTATACGGTCTCAAACAACCCACATAATCGACTTACAATTAAAATTTTATAAAAAACTTTCATAAACATCAATAATAGGCTTTAAATTATTTAACAAAAAATAAAAACATAAGCTTATGTCAATCATACTTGTAGATTTAAATCCAACATACCCGAGTATGTATTGTAACATTGATTCAAGACAATTTCGAAGTTTTCGTGTATGTTATGCTTGAACGTCATTGATACTGCGCGGAATGAATCCATTTTGTATAAAAGATATTGTTTTGAAACGAGTCTTGCAGAAATATTAGAATAAAAATAAAAACGTTACAGCTCTAGTTTTTTATAAACACCCAAAGTGTTATTATAATATTACCTTTAGTACTTACGTACCAATTGATTGGGATGTTTCCTATCTGGTTTACAAGTTATTGTTAATTGGTAAATTTGTAGGAAATTGAAGATTGTAATTATTAACGAATTATATAGTAATTATATTTTTCTTAAATTACTGTAATATTGATTGCGAAAATATATTGCCACACTCTTGATGTTCGGACTATGAACGAAAAAATTTAATAACACAATTCTGTTTATCTAACAAACATTGTTAAAAATAATATTCTAATTTCAAACGGTAGCATTATTAAATCGTAAAAATATAACGTAAATATTTGGAAAACAAAATATTCTAATAATTTATCACATAAAAAGAACTCCAGACTTAGATCACTATCGAAACGTATATTTTTTGTTAAATACAGAAAGGTTTATAAAACAGAATCTGTTCAAAATTAGTAATCTTTCCTGAGTTAACGATACATATAGAAATGTATACAAATTTTATAAAACCACTTCAATTGAATACGTTGAAATCAAGAATGGTATTAGTAGTCTGCTGATCTAGTTATATAAAATTGACTTTTATTCCCCTCATTTTAGTATATTTAGCTTTCTATGTCAGTTTACCTTTTTGCAATACAGTTTTATATTAGATTTAACATCAAATGATTATATTTTAGAAACTAAAGAAATTAAATTATTTTTCTATCTACTTACCGTATCTGTTACTGAGTTCCCTGGACGAATAGTTACCTAAAACAACCAACAACAACAACAACAACAACAACAACAAAATGCTAATTGATATTTTTTCAAAAACAGCTGGAATGATCACCACTTTCACCTACCTATCATTTGCCACTTTTCAATTCACAACTCACCTTACAACTTCGAAATCAACTTAAATACAAAATTTATTAAAACAAGGACTAATTTTGTTATGACATTCACTATGCTATTTACTCACACTTGTTTACAAAATTAGTAAAATAATTAGTAATTTTTACCCTGTACAATTTATTTTGTAAAATTGAAAAAAAAAGTGCCTTACTAATTAGCAGACTAAAAAAAAAAAATAATAATAACAAATAAAACAAAAATTCACACAAAAGAAAATATATCGCAAGGACCTTCACATGCAAGAATTTCCATTTGCATATATAGTGTATCATTTCCTTTTATACTTAATTTTTATTTAATTTTTTTTTTTCCTTTTTCATTCAACACGTTGTGCTTGAATAGAGAGGAAAATTAAAAATTGGAAGGAATGAAAGAAGAAAAGAAAAAACATAAGAAAAAAAAGAAGCCTGTTTTGCGGGTTTTTCTAATTAGAATTTTTTTTTTATTTTCGTATTTTTTTTTTTACTTCATTCTAAAAATTACGTATGCAAATTAGATATTACTTCAAACTTTTACAGCTTTTTCATAACAAAAAAAAAAAAATAACAAAATAATAAAAATATAAAAAATTTAACATGAAAGAGGCTTTTTGTTCTTGTTTTGTTCTGAAATTATTATTCTTTTGTTAACTTAACTAACATTTTAATGAAATTCTTTTGTTTAATTACGGCAAACAGGTAGATTACCGCAATAACAATATAATAATTGCAAAATATTCTAATTGACCTCCTATGCAATATTATTCTATTATTTGAAACCACAAACCACTTTTGGAATCATGACATTAAAAATAAAATAATAATTCTATAGCATGTAATTGAAAGTCAAAGTCAAGGTTAAGTACGTGTAAAAGGTCTACTACTTCAATGTAATATAAAAAAATAACAAAAGATAATGTAAGAATTGTGTTGTTGGGGTGGTAATGTAGTACATATTAACGACATAATGTTTTTATAAATTATTGAAAAGGTATGCTAACTATTATAAAAGCTTTGGGCGCTATCGATTATGGTAATAGAAAGAAAAAAGCTTTGCCACTTAAACACCGCGAAATCATTTTGAAGTCAATTACTGAGAAACTGTTACTAAAGAAGCCCTGAGAATGTGCTATAACTTTAGAAAAATCATTAATCGTTCTATGACTATGAAAATATAAAAATCGTTACCTTCTGAAATCACATAGATATTAGAACGGCGAAGAATAGATGGACAGCTTATTCTGCCAGTAAAAATATCATACATTCAGGGAAAAATGCTATCAAATTAAAATTATTTCCTATATCAATTCAATTGGATTTTACTATTAAAATTCGTCAATGGGATATACAGTTTTAAAATAACAATTTGAATCTTATTAAATCAATAGTTGAAATGTACCATTATTTTAATAGTATTGTACTGTAAATATTATACTCCATCACATTATAATTTAATAGTATGCCAAATTATAATAATAGTTTTAATAATATTAATTTAATAAATTTAATAGTATGTATACTATCATTTTCATAGTTCAGTCGAAGTGGTGTACTTTTTTTATAACAGGAGCATCACATTAATTTTCAAATTAAATATTATTACTTTTATACTTCATATTAATTTAATGAGGTAAATCCTATTTTTCTAGTACCTATATTTGTTATGTAAGGTTAAAGCAGTCCAAATTAACTTAAACAATATTTAAATTATTTATTAAATCATTTTATTCTATAAACATTATTTACTTTTATTTGAACTTTTTAACAGACTTATTTGGATTTTTTTTTTTTTTTTTTATATAATTCCAAGTCTATGGGATGAACACCCTAACTGCTTTTACACAGAGATTTGGAATACACAATTACATACAATAGCTTTTTTCTGTAGAATTTTTATGGTATATCTACTAATTTTTAAATGTGGAAAACTATATCTACTGCAGAGTACTTCGCCTTCATAATAGCATAGTTCCATTTTTATTTTAAGTGATAACCAAAACTCTCAACTATTTATCATTTATTTTATCCCAATTATAAAGGGCACTGGACCAGGTCGAAAAATCCAGAAAGCATTTTTTTTGCCTTCGTCGAGAATCGAACCTGGGACCTTTCGGTTGAAAGGCAGACGCTCTACCTACTGCGCCACCCAGCGTGTTATAGCTTAAATCTATCGTGTACTTTATCATACAAATAGAAATATAGCTTAAATCTATCAAAATAACTAATAACTGTAATAACTAACTATTATTAAACATATATATATATTAAAATTAGATTTAACAAAAAGAAAATATAATTTTACAATTAATTTTTTATAACAATCAAGACACAGGCTTGGAAATGCTCGTTAAAATAATTATCACGGTACTGTTTGCATAAGATATAAGGCCCAGTTTTGTGTAAATATTTCTTCGATTTGATCAAGTGAAACTTTTCGATATTCGAACCTGGGATCTTTTAATTAGTAGTAAAATGGCATAATCACTTCACCATGTACATAGGTCGACAAATTGTTGTCCAAGAGTAGACAAAACAATAAAAATATTTTTACTTTGTTCGGAAAAACATCGGAATTATTACATTCATCTTTTGATAAATCGAGATCACCGAAATTAATTTTATTTAATAATTTCTTATTATTTGTTATTTTATTAAATGTACATGTAAATTAATTATCAATTAAAAAATTAAACCGGCCTAACAACAATCAAAATTAATTATTAATTAATCATTCTTTCATCATTCGATAAATCTACCCACAGTACATTTCAAAAATCAAAATTTTATATTAAAAACGAGCTTAGTTTGATTATCAAAGCCAGGAAAATAATAAAAATCAAATTTAATAATAAAAATGATTTTTTTTCGATTATTAACCCTTTCAAATCCAAGCAACAAATTTTTTCTTTATTAGTCCTACACAACTCTACATAATCTATAAATCACATTACAATCTATCCATATAATCCATAAAATATGTGATCCATGCTTTTGGATTTTAAATCAAAATATCAATTTGGATGGAGTACAGAAGCAATTTATTTAAATTGCACAATCACTTAAAGTGGGTCTTAAAGGGTTAACACCGACTATTCTGAAAAATAATATAAGAAATATAGCCTCTTAGTAGAACACTACTGTTACGACATTACAGTAGTGATTTTCAAAAATTTTTATTGCGATTAAAACAACAAACCAAACAGATCAGTCAAAAAATTTCGAAATTATAAATTCACGATTTGAAAGTAAAATATTAAAAATTTTATTTTATCTTTTTAAATGGATAATATTATAATTAATAATCCTTATTGAAATCCTTATTGAAATACATATTTTTTGTTTTCATGTTAATTTTTATACCTCCTTAACAAAAAAATTAAAAATTCTGAATTTCCGATTTTAATCGAAACTAAAGTTCAATTTCCTACTAAAAAATTTTCGAAATTAACTTTTAAAATTTTAAAAATTTACAAAATATCAAATTTAAAAAGGTAATGTACCTATACTTACTACAATCTTATTAAATTTGTTTGTCATATTTTTTCAATGCTGTGAAAACTAACTAAGTCCTTTTTTTTACAAAATCGAGTTTTGTATGGTATAAAAATATGTATAGTCCGAGGTAGGTATTAGTGGCTGCCGACAGTACCTACGCCGACACACTTAGACCAGTAAGGTCCATTGTGATACCGCAGAGTGGATAGTCCGAAGTATTGTATGAAAACTCCGTTATAATTCTATATGATATTATATCTCTTCATGAAATTAAATGTACAACGAGTTCTAATATTTCAAATTTTTTTATTACTTTTTTTGATTTTTTTTTTTTGTATACTGTTTTCTTTAAGAAGTTATGCATTTTCGTAATTTTCTAAGTAATTCATATTTATAACATTTTTTAAATTTACTTTTTATAAGTTTTTGAAATTGTTATGTAAAATATTTAATAACTGTGATCTTGTTTCAAAAAATGTATTAAAAGACCATATGTAGCTGCTGCCTTGATTTATGCCTATGATAACTCATCACAACAGATTTATTCGTATTAAGTATAAGGTTATTGCTACGGCACCATGCAAAGAAATTATCGAGGTCATTTTGAAGAAAGCTTGAGTTTCGAAATGATGTGATTTTCTTAAAATTTTTTATGCCATCACAATAAATTTGAACTTTACTATTTTTTATTTCTGATATAACATCATTAGTAGAGATTATGAATAAAAGAGAACCTAAGTGGCTTTCTTGAGCAACTCCTGAATTTGCTTCGAATGATGTTAAAGTAGCTGCTCTGAATTGTACAGTATACTTTCCATTAGCCAAATAAGATCCTTTTCACAAATGATGGTGGAAATCCAAGTTTAGTTAATTTTAAGAGAATGACGCAATGTGGAAGAATATCGAAGACTTTACTATCTAAACCGTATAGACTAAGTGTATAGACTATATCAGTTCGAAAACCTTTTTCCATATTATTAATAAACTGAGAGGTACATTCAACCAAATTCGTGACTGTGGACTTGTTTTAGACTAATCCGTGCTGGTTTGGGATTAGAAAACATATGCAATGAGGATATATTTGATCAAAGAGAATTTATTCGAATAATTTAGGAATAGTGGACAATTTAGTGATTGGCCAATAGTTACTAACATCATTTTTGAAAGCACTTGTGTTATAAAGAATTTTTTCCAAAAAGAGAAAGAAACCACTTCAGAAAGTGATAAATTTGAAATTTTTAATAGTGATGAAACCAAGGAATTTGAGCAATTTTTCAGAATAATTTATAGGCACCATCAGGGCCAGGGCATGTGTTATGTTTTCTTCGATTTTTTCAGAAATATCCAAATTTTAAATTACTACTATGGCATTACCATAAATTAATTTATTTTTATTTTAACAAAACTACTGATATGACAGGATAATAAGGCTGGTCCGATAGAGCTCTCTTGTAGGAAACCATATTCAGTTATGGTTGTGCAATTTTTGTTCCACATTGTCTTTACTGCGCAAGTAGATTTCGAAACATCTGTACTCTCTTCTTTGGCCAGGTCGGAGAATATAAGACCTACTTTTTTTTTAATAATGATCTTCTGTACCTCCGTTATAACATCAAACAAGGCTGCATTTGTACTAGAATTTTTCGCAAATCCACATTGAATATTATTCAAGAGATTCTCTTGATGTAGATGATTTATAAGTTCTTTGTTCACGAAGGTGATCATTATATTTCTTTGTCATAAAAAAAGGACTTATTAAGTTTTCACACAACACTAACGGTATAATATTAATATTTAAAATTTTATATTAATAAATTTTTGTAAGTTTCTTTCTTTCAATTAATTTTGGAAATTTTCATACATATTTTATAATTTTCTTTAATCACCATATTTTTCCATTAAGATTAAACATTTTTTTTTTTTATACGAATCCTTTTTCTTAGATGTCAATATTTTTTTTTTCTTTCTTTTTTCATTTCTTTAAATTATTTAGATTATTTATTCACTTTTCAACATTCATAATTTACTTCAACTTGTAAGCAATTCATCTTTTTTTTTATAATCAAATTTGTTTTTTTTTATATCCTTTTTATATTATCCTTTTTTAAAAGAATAGAATTTCCTTTCTCATATTTCACAATTTTACTATTCATAAAAAAAAAAAAAAAAAAACAAAACCAAAATAAAGAAATTAATTTATATTCTTTACTTATTCTTTTCTCATATATGAGATCCTTATTCTATGATTAAAGTCTGTTGTTTTCACATAGATACCTTAAATTATATTCAGTTGTTGAGTACTAAATAAATAAAGGTAGGTAGGTAGGTATACAAGATTAAAGAAAAAAAAAAAGAAAAAAAAAGAAAAAAAAAGGATTTTATGGTAAGAGGTAAATTAAATTTTCTTCTCAGATGATTTTAATTCTGTCAAGTCGCACAATAAGGTAAGAATATGAAAAATTTATGTCGTACAAAATGTAAGAAAATATGTATGTATATATATTTATTATTGTTGATAGCCTGTTTGTTTTCTATTTTACTTAAAATGAAAATCATCGAAGTAGAAAAATTTTATTATCAAATTTTGAATTTTTTTTTTAAATGATAAGAAAAATATTGTCACTAGAACATTGTCCTTCTGATCGTCTTCATAAGATATTTCGTTTATTTAGTAAGATTTTGTACAAAACTTGAGTTCTAATTTGTTTGCTAACACTGTAACTGCACTAGCAATATTGATTTTTTTTTCAATGTTAATATAACTCTTAATGTCTAACTATATAGTATTTCAAAATTTCACTGGTAGACAAAACAACGTGATAAAAGGACTAATAAGAAAATTTATAAAAATTTCTATTTTCGATGATCAGATTTATTTTTAGTGATATATTAAATTTAACAATTAAAAGTCGAATTTCGTTTCACTAATAAATTATTTTTTTTTTTTGCAATAGTATCGATATTTCGGAAGTTACTTACTTCCTTCATATGTACTTTCGGACGTATTAAAACGATTCATAAATAAGTCGTAAAGATTGACGAAGGAAGTAAATTGTTTCCGAAATATCGATATTATTGATATGTATATGCAGAATAAAAATTAATTTATTAGTGAAACGAAATTCGATTTATATATGGTTGGATTTTAACACTGTTGATTTCACTGTTAACAGCAAAAAATGTTGATTAGTAAAAAAACAATTTTAAGCACGTTTGATTATAAAGATAGTTTATTATTACAATATCAAAAGCATTTGAAAACAAAGGCTTTACAATTTCCATAGTTTTCTCACATTTTTTTTTACTTTTTTTTTTTTTTTTATTTATTTATTTTCATTTAGCTAATCTAACTATCTTTAATTATTATACAATTATTTTTATTATTATTAATCTTTTTTTTTTTGAAATTCATAATATTACATAAAACCATATCTTACGTATTCAACTATTTTATTTTTGAATCTATTTGTATTTGTTTCACAACTAATTTCAAAAGGCAATTCATTGAAAAGCTTCAAACCTTTATAAAGAAGCATATTTTTAGTTTTTTTTATTCCTAAATAAGTTTAATCTAAAACAATTAACATTTTTTAAATTATAGTTGTGAATATCTGACACATACACCAACTGACCACATAAATAATTAGGATATTTACCAACTTTCATTTTATGAACAATTACTAATACATTTATTATAATTCTTTGGTTACGTTAATTCTATTTCTTTGGTCCGACAAAACACAGGAGGTTGGTTGATGGGCCAATCATAAAATTCTATAATTTAAATTAAATTAAATTGTAGTTAAACAGGTAACTAAGTTAATCACGGTTCCTAAGTTACAATAATTTTTAACTGCTTTTGATTGACTATATATGCTCTACAATAGATGTAATAACATTACATACAAAAATTTTATTACTTATTTATACTTCCATAATAATTCTAAGATGAATTCTCAATTGTTTTGTAAAATTTTAAATCTTTCTTATAGATTTATAATTCATATCCCATTCAAAATTACTGTCATTTTACAATCTAATTTCTTCTGTCTTATATTATTTAAATATCCTATAACTGACAGTCAATTTATTTTCATCACATTTTTTAATTTATTTACATAATTCATTGTTTTTCTTTTTCTCATCTATTCTACTCTACTCTACTTCCTTGTTACTTGATTCAAGCCAACCAAACAACAAAGTTTATTTTCTATTCACAAAAAAATTTACCTGAAATACATTTTTTTAGTTTTTTTTTCACACCGTTAAAATGAAGAAAGACAAATAATTAAATTTTCAGTCGTTTCTATTTTATAATCTATATATCCTTTCATATCCTTTCACACTGATTTGATTTTTTTTGTTTTTTTTTTTTATTTAGTCTACGATCTAATAAATTAACAGGATTAAAAATCAACAAGCTTGTAACATATCTAGATAACTAACATTTACATCACTTATGTATATATATATATATAATATACCTATTTTTTATATTCTATTCGAATAGGTAGTAAAGTTGAATTTTATTTAAAAAAAAAAACAAAAATTATAACAAACTAACGTTTAGAGATTTATGTTCGTCTTGATATGTAAAGAATATAAAAAAGTAAATTGCGAAATAAATGATTTACAGTTACCAGTGTTAGTTCTTGTAAATTTATATAATACTGGTTTTAAGGGTTTTATTATTATAAATGGCTTTGATTTAGAAATTGACTGTAAGAATGCAAAGAACTAAAATTGAAAATATTTATAGTTCCAATGTATATCCTGTTGCCTCACACAGGGGTTCTGTACTTTGACTTAAATTGTTCTTAATTTTTATTATTGCGCATATTTTGAAACATTTGTAAAGTGGATGATAACAGCATATGCAGATGACACTGTGTAAAATGACAATTATATTGTAAAATGACAGTAATTTTGAATGGGATATGAATTATAAGCCTATAAGAAAGATTTAAAATTTTGCAAAACAATTGAGAATTCATCTTAGAATTATTATGGAAGTATAAATAAGTAATAAATTTGTTGTATGTACATAAACTTGCAAGAATAATTTTGAGATAACTGTATACTGGAATTATAATCTATATTTAATTAGGGACTGGTTTAATAAACAAGTCAGCTGCAAAACTAAGCATATGAATTTTAATTACAAAAATTTCTAATTGTACTAAATTTTTTATAGACGATAGTAACTGTTATGATGTTAATATTCAATGTTATAATAGTGGCTTTTTAATTGAATTAAATTGTAATTTTTTTTAAATATCTTGGCTTATACTCCAGATTTGATTTGAATGTACATGCTTTCTATTTGAAAATGAAGAGATATTAAAAGAAAAGTCTTTATAATTGCGATAATTTTTTCAAATTTTCTTTTACACGAATTCTACTTAATACACATAACCTCCCCATCACAGTAATAATTATAGTTATAATAATTTATGTTTGTAATATTAACAAGATTATGTCCTACAATAAAGAAGAAGAATAGGTAGATATTTATTTCAGTTTGCTTCAAATCAAATCAAGATAACGGAACTGTAGGATTCCGAAAAATTATATTGAATATTCAATCAAAAAAAATATTTATTATAATTTTTTCGAACCTATTGTCACTTTACATCATATTTGAGTTCATTTAATTCAATAAATTAATAATAATTTAAGCCTCTTTCTTTTTAACCTATCGTTGGAGAGATGAAGTATCGGTAAGTCTGAAAACAAACTTTCAGTGCTCAAAGTGTTATCACTTTCAATACGCGTGCATAACCCATGTAAATAGACGAAATATAGTGCCAGGATCAGGATTTCGTCTAAAAAAAAAACAAATAAATTATATAATTAACTAATATAATTTATAGAATAGTAAATAATTGACAACGTATGCTGGTGTTTAAATAAAACCGACAAATCTACATCAAAATTAATTCTATTGAAGTACAAATATAATTTACATTTCTAAATGAAATTGTATACTTGAACTGATCAAAGTATGAGTGAATATATTGTAATATTCAGTAAAGATATTTTTAGATACTATTACTTATTAAAAAACGCCATATAATTTTAAAATTTATAAAAATTTATCATACAGCTACATATGATCTAGAAGAACATATCAGACTACTTATTAATTAAAATTTATTTCACATAAATGATAACCCTACTGACAGACATGTAATGTTACTGATATCATAATATCGTCGCTATATTTGTGTAACCTAATATCATGATTTTGTGTGTTATTGTATTTAAATTATAATTATATTTCAATAATAGTACTATTTTTTTAATATCTAATTATAGTATCTTAATTGGTAACAAAAAAATTAATAAAATTTTAATTCATTATTTCCAAAATAATCTAAAAATATAATAATCAAAAATATATTTAAAATATTTTAAATTTTCAAGCCAAATTCACATAAACGATATCCTAAAATTCACCTAATAAGATGTGTAGTTGACTTTGAAAGTGAGCAAAATCGATAAAAATTTAGCTCAATTGAATCTTTTAAGTTAATAAATGTAACGATTCAAGTTAATATTATTGTAACGATGAAATTTAAAATATAATTTACCTGAAATCATCTTCACCTGAAATAATTTGTAATAAGTTCAATTTAATTGACCTAACTTAAATTTATTTTGTATAATTTAAATAAACATGAACAATTGTAATTTTACAAATATAACTGTAAAAAATTAATAATTAAATTTATAGTGTTACATTTTTTTAATATAAACTGGGACGACGATTTTCTTCTTTTCATTCTATATAGTATATACCATCCTTACATATGAATAGTGTTTTATATTTATACGTTTTTGATGAAAATTTCAATAATAGAATATTAAATTCAATAGATAAATAATTTTTTTAGTTTTTCATGATTTTTAAAATAAAATGGTATAAAAAATCCTTTGGCATAATTATAATGATATAGTTTCCTCATAAATAGGATGATATACATAACCTTTTCTTCCACTAGTATTTTACTTCCATAAAATAATATTCCGTCTTATACCCCACGGATAAAGCTACAGAACAGTGAATGCTGATTAAATAATATTATTTTTGCTAATACATTATACCTATATAGTATAAAAATATTTTTTTCTCGATATTTTATATAATATTGTGATAACATTCCCTTTTTAGTTTATTTTCTTAAATAACAAAACTTGAATTTTTATTTCATATTTAAAAATGTTGCGAAATATATTGCGAAATAGTTGTAAAAAATGAATGTATTGTAATTTTGTATACTTTTATATTAACTTATAAGTGTCTATTTATATGTTTACTTATTTATTTATTTATTTATTTATATGAAGGTTTAATTATTTATTTATTTATAGGTTTACGTAGTAGGTTGGCATTTTTTTGTTAATATTAAAACCAAACGCAAAAAGAAAAAAAATAATTTTGTTTGAAATTTAAAGATAGAGTTCTGAAATTTTGCACAGTTACTCATGATGAAAAAAGCAACCGGACATGGTACTTTACAAAGCTATCAAATGACAGGTTCGGGTTGCTGCCGTACAACTCCTAGCTCAGGTATATTTGAAAACCAATTGTATTACAGACATGAAAATTTACACTTAGATACTCTTTTACAAATAAAGAAATACGACTGTTACCGATTTCGAAAATGTGGACTGGTTAGGGTTGCTGCCGAACAACCCCTAGCACGTGTCAGGCATATTTGAAAACCAATTGTATTACAGTCATGGAAATTTACACTTAGATACTTTTTCACAAATAAAGAAATACGAATTCTACCGATTTAAAAAAATTGGACTGGTTCGGGTTGCTGCCGAACAATTCCTAGTACGTGTCAGGCATATTTGAAAACCAATTGTATTACAGGCATGGAAATTTACACTTAGACACTCTTTCTCAAATAAAGAAATACGGATGTTACTGATTTCGAAAATGTGGACTGGTTCGGGTTGCTGCCGTACAACTCCTGGCATGTACGTCTCAGGAATATTTCAAAACCAATTGTGTTACAGGCAAAAAAATTTAAACTCAGATACTCTTTCACAAAAAAAGAAATACGACTATTGCTGATTTCGAAAATGTCGACTGGTTCGGCGTGCTGTTTGTGAACATAAAACAAATGTAAAATAAAGAATAGTTTTTCAGCATTCGCCCTATTTAATTTTGTCTCTCTCAATATATATTGAACAAAATAGGATAATTTCTATTTTTTTCTTTAATATATATTGATATCAATATCTGTTTACACATCAGTATTTCTTCAATATTCTCTCTCATCAGTAAATATTGTCAATATATATTGATGTGTAAACGCTGGCTGAAAATAAAAAATTATAAATATAAAAATAATATGTAAAACAATTTAAAGATTACATTGTGAAAGCAAATAAAAATTTACTTATGTATAATTTTTAACTAAGCAAGGTGACAAATATAATATATGTATATACATTATTGTTTTTTTACACTCTTGGCAGTAACTTACTCAGAATCCCCTTTTCCTGCTTAATTAAGTACGGTACTATACAATTTTACACTACAATATTTACAGTATTTCGTGTATTTATTTAACTATCTAATATCTACTCATTATTATACGTGATAACGGATTCCTTGATATTATATCGCAAAATTTAATAGTTTTTATATTTTAGAATATATTATTAACACTTACATTTAAATGACATCGTAGTTTGTAGTACTGCAGTTGAACTTATTTTGTTTTTATATTTATATATCTTTCAAATCATACAAATTTAACTGTTGAATCATTTACCTAAAAAAGAAATTTTATAAATATTATAAGTAAATTATTTTATTTAAGCAAATATTAATTTTAACATTAAACTTTTTAATAATCAGATGCAAACTTTTCAATTTCAATTCAATTAAAAAAATTTTTACTAATCAGAATTCAAAATTGGAAATTTTTTTTATTCTATGAATATTTATTGTCTATATTTATTTATTTATTTATTTAGTTTAGCTCAAACTTCATTACAATAATTATTATTTTTATTTTTTTATTTTTACAATACAACATAACACATTCAATTTACAAATTAAAATTATATCTAACTTACAACTAGTTAAAATACATTGAAATAAATTGCACACATATTTTAATTACTACAGATTAATTATATAATTTAAGTTTTTGAGTCTGTTTCGAAATTGTGAAGTCAATATAGTTTATGTGTTTATTACCAATTAGTAACATTCTATGAATTGGCTCATAATTGCCATAATTGGTCCTATGAAAACTTAATGTAAAGAAGTTTGTATTTTGTAGGCGATTATTTGAATTAATGTTGATGTTATTCAAAATCTGAGGAGAAGCAATGTTTGCTTTAATAATTTCAGTAAGAAAAATAACATCCGCCACTTCTCGTCTAAATTTCCAAATTTTTAAAATGAATTAAGCTCAATCTATGCTCATATGGAGGTAAAATTAATGGATTTGACCATTGGAAATTACGCAAAGCAAATCTTATAAAAATTGTTTGCACTGCTAGCTTGACTAGCATACTCCAAATTTGGTCTAACGAGACTAGAATACAAAGATTTGAGAACATAGGGATCGTTAAATTCCTTTGACCAACGTTTAACAAAACCTAGCATAAAATTAGCTTTATTGATAATATTACAAAAATGTGATTTAAAGTAAAGCTTGTCGTCAAAGTAAATCCCTAAGTCATTAATTGAGCTCGTTTTGGAAAGGCTAATACCATTTAAAGAATAATTAAAACAAACCGAATTAAGTCGGCGTGTGTAACACATAAGTGCACATTTATTCACATTTAAAAGAAGATTATTAGCTGTACACCATTTAAAGAAGTTATCTAAATCGCCTTGTAGGACTAAAACGTCTTCTAAAGAAGTAATTTTTTTAAAAATTTTCATGTTATCCGCGTAAATTTTCAGTTCACTATTAAGAATTACTGAACAGACATCATTAACCGAGATTATAAAAAAGGCGATCCTAAATGACTACCTTGTGGGACTCCTGAATTAGCATAAAAAGACTTAGAAGTAAATTTCTAAATAAAATACTATAAATCTATCGGTTAGATATGATTTAACCCATTTCAGAAAGAATCCTGGGAAATCAAGTATCCTTAATTTTAGAAGTATTATTGCATGTGGTAAAACATCAAAGGCTTTACTATAATCGGTATAGATAACATCCGTTTGAAAACCTGCTTCCATATTTCTCGTAAAAGTTGAAACTGACTCAACAAGATTAGTAACTGTTGATTTTTGATCCACAAATCGATGTTGGTTGTGAACTAAAAAAGATTTACAGTGATAATAAATGGAATCATACAATATTAACTCAAAAAGTTTAGGAATGGAGGAAAGTTTCGCGATTGGTCTATAATTAGTGATTTCATTTTTGGCGTTCTTCTTATGAACTGGTCTAATAAATGAATGCTTCCAAATAGAGGGAAAACTCCTGAATTTAAAGAAGAATTGAAGATGAATAACTCCACTGTTAAGGCACTTGAGCATTTATTAAGTACAACTTCGAGAATACCATATGGTCCAGGAAAGTTATTAGTCTCAAGATTGTCCAAATATTTTTTTATTAAAGCTTCATTAATATCAATATTAGACCAAGTAGTTTTAGGAAAATCACTTAAATGAGAAAAATCATCATTATTTGATGCGCAAATTGAGTCAGTGTACGCTGAACTAAAATATTCGCGAAAGAAATTAGATATTATTTCTGAATCATTACTAGAAATTCCATTGTATTTCATATGAGTAGGAAACTCATCACAATTCCGTTTGGAATTGACGGATCTCCAGAAATGTTTTGGATTTGATATTAATTTATAAGACATTCCACGAACTAAATTGTTATAAAGTAATTCCAAAAATGCTTTGAATTCATGAAAAAAGCATTTAAATATATTATAATCGTAAGGATTCTTTGATTTAACATAACAATGCCAGGCTTAGTAATATAATGTAAAAAAAAGTTAATTTCTATTGCTGTAGACTGTCAACTTAGAACAAAATGCGGATATTAATTTTTAACAAATTTAAACGTTGTTTAGTCGTGAAGAGCAAAATTTCAAATTCAAAATGAAATACAACGACAGTGACGAACGATATCCTGTAATCGTAAAATTGAAATACATGTTTTTCAATTTTAGTTTGACTTTTTATAGCGAGAGGCGACAGCGACAAAGATCCATGCTGTTCTACTCTTTATACTAATCAAATATTTTTTTTTTTCTATATTTAAATAAAGTTAAGGTAATTTACACAAAGTCAATTTTGTTTTGTGATCTTAGCCTATATAGCTAAGTTTTATCAAATTGAATAGATTTCATATATTATATAACAAAATATACATATTTTTAATAATAAAATTCCATAAATGTTGTACTTGCCGATTTTTTTTTTTTACTTTGTGAAAGTAGTTATAATTGAAAACCGACGCATTGTCCGTTACCGAAGCCGAATTTGGAAGGATAAAAAGATTAAAAAAAATTCTTATTACAACGATAATTTTATTTTGATTAAATCTTTTTATATTACATAATTTTTAATAATATTCTAAAAATTGTTTCACATATAATATAATAACTTCCAATTGGCTTCATTTGTTTAAACAGGACCTTAAAATATAACATGAAAACTTGTTTAAATCTTTAAGCTATTCAAAAAATATTTCAAATTTTTTATTAACGTATCCTTTTGTACACTCTACAAATATCCTTTTTTTCTAGTTTTCCTAAAATATTTATATAACATTAAAATTTTCTATTCATTAATCTAAAATTCACAAAAAGAAAAAAAACTTCTTAATAGCCTATCCCTAAAACATTAGAAACCTCTTTAAACCTGTTTAAAAATGTATAAATTGACCTACACAGAAAACATTTCACATCCCTTTTCATTTTGTTTTTTTCTTACATATTATTACATTATATCCTTCCACATCACATATGAAAATTTCTATATTAGTAATTTGATTGAAAAACGTGCCTGTACATATACTGTACCTATTGGTATAGGCAAGACCGCAGAATATAATTACACATCAAGAACATTTCAGGTTTTTGTTTTTCAATTAACATTTTATCCTTACGATAGAAATATTTTATTTTGTGTATTTAAATGACATTAGGTTATAATTTATCAAAACCTATTTTTTTCAATTTTTGCTTTTTCTCGTATCTGTTGATGGATGAACAACAACATTTGTGTGATAAATTAATCGACAGTGATGTAAATGAGAGTATATATATATATATATATATATATGTACATTAAGAGAAGAAATAAATTTAGAAAAAAAAAATAATTTTTCTAGTTCACTCTCATTCTATGTTTAATTCTCAATATTAGGAAAAACAATATTTTTTAAATTTTATTTAATGAGGAAATGACAATCATACACAAACAGTGATACACAAATAGGAAAGGAAAAAAAAACTATGAGGACAGAAAATGTTAAACATTAAAAGTGTAACAGTTTTATTAATAAATAAAAACATAAATTTTCCATCACTAAAATCATTTTTATGGGCATTCAAGAGAAGGGATTAAAAGGATATTTTTTTTATTAATGAAAAGATCAACAGTGGAACAAAAATTTATTTTTGATTAATTTTCTACAAAAAAGGACTCTCATTTTGTATTTTATGTATTCTAAAATAGAACATATTAATTTGAGGAGTGATATAAATATATTATCAACATATATTTTATATTTTATGACTATTTTTAGATTGGATATAATTGAATATTTTTAAGCAATTTAGACAATTTGGAATAATGTATTGACTTATAAGGGTACATTTCAAAAAATTTACTCCAAGAGCTTACATTTTACAGCATTAAGTGATAAACTTATACGCAAGGTTCGCTGTTGAGAAGAGTTTTAATCTTCGACTACCTGGTTCTTTCAGCAGTTTTTTTCACAAATATAATACCTTTTGGTTGAAGAAGTTATTTCATCTTTTCACAGATCTCACAGATATATTTTCTGGTACTGTAGTATTACCAAAATCTTCACAGATCATTTTCAAAGTATAATGATAAGATTTTTCTTATATTTGGTATGTATCAAGCCTAAAAATGAACGTTTAATCTCATAACGCTTTTGAACTCGAAATAAATGAATAAAATTAAAAATAAATAAACATATTAAGTAAAAATTGTTTGTATACACTCAGGATATAATTAATAAATCAAAAATATAAGCCTTTTTATAAAATTATAACAAAAAAAAAATTATAATTATTAAATCAAAAATTATTGTACCATTACTTGTTATAACACTACAACAAACATTTTTTTTGATGTAGTCTCTCTAATTAAAACTGTATCCGATAGTTTCCAAAGCATTCTGTGTAAAATTCTGAATTTTATGAAGAACATTCTTTAGATTTATTATATTTCCTACTTAAAATCTTAGAAAATTCAAAAACTGTACAATTTCTCCACCACCAACTATTTATCCTAACCTCAACCATAATGTTATGTTGCCAACTTGTATTTTTATTTTCAAATTAAATGCATTTTTTTTTTTTTTTACTTCACACCAATTTTATTATTCCAAATACAAATATTTATACCAAAATTTTAGTTTTTCCGGTAGTTTTTCTAACCATAAAGAAAATATTTTTCTCATTAAAAATTTTCTTATTTAATTATCATATTTAAGAAAGTTGTAGGTTACTCGTAAAATAAAATAAAATTATTGTGTTATAAAATGTTTGTCACTTGATTTTACCTATTATAGGGTACGATTAACATTTTTGTTATTAATTTTCTGTTTTCTTCAACCGCTTTTTGTAATAAAAATATGTTAAAAATACAAGAATATGTTAATTGAAATTTTGTAAAAGTAACTGTTGACTTATTGTAATTTAACAAATAATCTCTGAATTTTGAAATCAAAATTAATAGGTATAAGCCACCAAATACTAAATTTTATGTACATATGTCGAAAAATGATATATATATCTACAATTTAATTATACATAATAATATAAGTCAAGCGCATTAACTAAATTATAATATAGAATTTAAAAATGTTTCATAAATTACTCAACACAGTATTCGGTGCGTTGTACAACCAAAACAAAATAATTAGACCTTAAAATTAATTAACAAAGCTTAATCCAAATAAATTATTTGCATTCATTCCTAATGTTTTGCAATATATAAAAAATATTCTGGATGAAATTGCAATGTGAAGATATGTTAATAACTGTTGAGTTACCAATTTCAGGTTATGGGATCCAATTTTATTTTTAACAATCAATTTTGCTTTGATGTCATGTAAATAAAGGGCTTAGAGATTATTTTTATGCATTATTTAAAATAATTCAAACATTTCTGCTTAACAGTATAAAAAAAAATAATTAGGCCGTAAAATTAATTACTCTCTCACAATCCATAGAACAAACTTAACAATAGCATCTATGCCTAATTTAAATAAATATCCATTTTAAATTCATAAGTATCATCTAATATGTTGATTTTTTGCAATGATATGGTAATGATGATTTGAAAGATGATTTGAAAGATCTTCCTACATTAACGTTATATACCCATCCACATACAAATCTTAAAACTGCGATACTATATCTTCTTATTTTTTGTATTTTCTAAATCAGAGTTTTTCAGAATAATATTTTCTAAAATACAATCTTTACAAATGAACATTTTCTAAAATACGATTAATAATTTCATCACTAAGGAAAAAAAGAACTAAGAGTGACAATAGCGGAAAAGTAACGAATGCAAGTGTTGTAAATAACAAAGATTTTTATACATGGATGTTATATTCATACATTGATATCCTACTTTAATTTGTTAATCATTACATAGTTGTAATTAATATCGTATATATAAATAAGTAATTTCGTTTTTTCCAAAACATTATTAAGCAAAAGTTTTTTCGTTTTACTGTGCGTAGCCAGATGTGCATATTGGCCTTGCTCAAAAAATTAATAAAAACAAATCCGATTAAAAAAAGACTTTCAGTCACGAAATTAGATTTTAAGAAATCGGATTATTTTGATAAAGCAGGATTACTGTAGACCGTCTTTTTGTTGTAGAGCCGACAACAGAAATACAATAAAAAAAATAAATGCAAACTAGTTATTGTTAATCCTGAGTATGATCATTAAATCAAGCATGTTTAAGGACTAAGTTCCTTAATTGCATTAATAGGAGACCATCATCATCCCTGTTATATATTTAAAAATAATCTAATCTAAATTTATTTATAAAAACTATTTTGAATAAATATATAAGCATTAAGTATAAACTGAAATTTAAAAATAAATTTAAGACTTAATTTATTAAAAAATTCATCTTCTTTAAGCTTTTTAGGCCAAGTGAAATTGATTCACTGGAAAATATAATTATGATTACTCTAAAAGCTGAAAATATTTCAAAACTTTTAAATCTCAAATATACCTGAAAGATTTTACATTGACATTAATTTTTCCTATATGTACCTATATATTCCTATATATTCTGCAACTCGGGGTGATCCTTAACGTCGTTCACAATTTTATTCTTTGGTCTATACTGCTCAGTATATAATATTGAATATGTGCTCAGTATAAATAAATAGAAAATTGTAAAGTAGACATACACACATTATCATCGTACGTTGATTTTGTAGCTCAGAGTGACCTTTAATATCATTTACAACTTTCTTTCATTCTACTATCATATGCAACTGTCTTCTAACATTAATTCCAATCTCCCGACAGTTGTTATTGACATCGTTAACGATTTTAATCCTCTTGCTTTTGATTAAAATATCCTCTGATTCTAGATTAACAAGTGCAATAATAACTTAAATTTGACAGTAGAACAATAATACAGTCCGATCATTAAAAGAAAAAATTAATTTTTAAATTCTATTAATCACAAATGTAAGAGTAAATCATAAATAAATAATAAAATAATACCTAAGAAACATACACAAACTCACAATATCCATCCTAAATTATCTTGTATTTTCTTAACAACCTCCGAATCGAATTATAATATTGTATTAAGTATTTTTCAAAACATTCCAATCAAACGTGCCACAATTCTTCATAATCATATAAATTTTTAAGTATTATAAACTCAAACTCCACTATGGTATTTGAAAGAAAAGTTTTGTTATTGGTATTTAAATAGAAACATTTGAAATTAATGTTATAACATTTGAAAAACAGTTATTATAAAAAAAAAAAAAAAAAATGAGTTTTACAACACCTTAATTACTGTTTTTCCAACCCCTATTATACAAATTATTATACCCTATTTCTAAGAATTTTTCGATTTTTTTTTTTTTTTTGTTGCAAAACATACATAAAAATTTTTTAGGCCAGAGCTGCCGTACACATCAGTGGCATGATAAAATTTATTAATAGAGCTTTAGGTCTTAAATATTAAAACTTGTGGTCGTATACTAGAATAAGATTAGGCTTGATTTTATTGTATAACATTAAAAATAATTTATATGAACCCATCTAATGATTTCAGGTAATAATTTCTAGCTCAAGGTTTATATACTTTTGAAATATATTATATATATATATATATATATATATATTTGCTTTTAAATAGATTCCATGGAATTTTTATAGTATTTTTATATAGAAACTAAATAAAAGAACATAATTCACAATTATATAGTGTCTTAATATATATTTCTTAGATAAACTTAATAAATGAGAATTTTTTTTGAGGAAATTATGAGAAAATACTTCTATTGTAAATATTAGGTTCAGTTAGGATGAATTTAATAAAAATTGCTTCAATAAATTAAATTGAATATTTTTAAAATTTTGTATTTAGTTTTAAATTTTAATTAGTAAAATTAATAAATTTTTGGATCAGAGAACAAAGTGTCTGTTTCTCGAAACACATATATGTATATTTGGTATAATCTTCAATCTTATAAATCTAATAATAATATGTAATTATTAAATAATATATTAAGCCTGTTCTATTAATTTTAAGTTGTGAATATAGATTTTAAATTGAGAGTGAGTCTATTATAAGTTATCGCATTGGTTGCCAAATACTAGTCCTAGATAATGAACAAATCACATTTGTAGGTCTATTAGTAATAATCTTTCAAAACTACATACTTGTTGGTCTCAAAAAAACAATATATCAATATTTCAATAATAAATCGCACCTAGAACCTATAGTGCATTGTAAGTCGACTGAAAAACTATATTTTTAACAGTGAAACATTTTAAAGATTTCTCATTTTATTTTATTCTTTTCTTTGTTTGTTATAATGATAGAAATATGTGACCTAACCCAAAAATGAGAATTTGAATTGGCTTTTAATTATTATAACACTAGTTTTAATAATATTTTGATACTACTAATTTATAATAAAAAATAATCTATTATAGAAAGAATCACTTTTAAAACATTTTATTATCACCCATATTCTCTAAGACCCATCGTTGACGACAAAAAAAATTGATTTCGTCTCGTCTCGCTGAATATGCATTTCTGTTATACACTGTAAGCGGCGCGATAGAACATTTTATTTGTTGGTAGTACTGATCATTTTTTACTGTCAAAAAAAAATATTGGTATATAAACAAAATATGGTTTATAAAATTTTTGGAAAGTATTAGTGGGGTTTAGTTTTAAAATATTTTTTAAATGAAAAATAAATATAAATATATTTATGTCTTAAATATTTTTTAGTTTAGTCCATAAACAGTAGTAAAACAGCTATATTATATATGGTTTTTATTTTTTTCAAAACAAAAACACATTTTTAATAATAATGAAAAAAAAATAATGAAAAATTTGTTAATCTTTACTTAACTATTTTATCTATTTAATTAAATTTTTTGATAAAAAAACACAAAATACTTTGGCTAGATACTCTATCGTTTACAATTTTGGACGAGATAAAAAATAGGCTATCGCGTCTCGTCAAAGGAATTACTCATTAGACTGTTTTGACATTTAAGATGGATTGAACAGAATATGGGTGTATGAGTCTACTTACATTGTGGTATTATAAGTAGCCAAATAACAGAAAAAATGCAGTGTAGTAGACTTACAATATCTGATATCTACAATACATATTTACGTTTAGATATAAATTAAACTTAATATAATAATTGTTTTAATAATACTTTTAATATTGTTTAATGACCATGAGATAATCCTTTAATAAAATAAATAAATTATCATTCAGGAAACATTATTTCTCCACCTATTTTTAATAAAATTTTCATTAACAATAATTCTCGACTTAGTTCCGTTAATCTTTTTACCCTTGCTCATCATAGAACTAATTATGGTAGATTTAAACCCATTAATAGAATGTTAATAATTGGAAATAAATACAAGACCATAATTGACTTATCTCATTCAAAGGCTGTAATCTGTATTAAAAAAAACAACTGTACGAATACACAAACTAAACAACTCTCACTCCTGCAGCTTAAACCGTCATTTAATATTAAGAGCTTATGTTCAGAATTAAAAATAAAATTTATTTAGAATTATGTAACTTTTTTTTTTTGTGTCTAACTTTTTAAAATTTGTAAATTTGTTAAATTTATAACGTACATTTAAGTAAATATTATTTGTAACTACTTGATTTAAGCTGGAAATAAATAAATAAATAAAAATCACAGCTTTATTGTTTAGTTATTATAAATTTGAAATGCATGTGAATTTGTTTAAAAATAATTTCTTACAATCGTATACTAGAATAGGATGACTAGAATTTAAAGTTAATTTATTATACCATTCGAATAATATAATGTCGACTCTTCTGAAGTAAATGTTGCATTCGCGTAAGATGAAATGAGTACATATCACAAATATACCTACCTTTTCTAGCTTTCCGAAAATACATATCCTTAATAACCTTAATTTTAAAAACACAATATTTTTTCACAACAAAACAAAATGCTATAACATCTTATCCTTTAAGGACGAAAAGGACATTTGAAATTATTCTTGTTGTCTCGTGGATCTATTAGGTATATAATATTTTCTTGATTTTTTTTATCTAGTAAGAACATTGTTTGAAATATATAAACTTTTATATGATGATGATAGGTGCTGCCGTTGTGAAATTGTAGTTCAAAGTTGAAAAATTTTTAAGACAAAAACCATCTTTCGTATATTTCTTAAAGATATAAAATATCTCAATATCTTACCAATAAACTACCACAAGATTTATACATTGTTGGGAAGGTATCTATTTTTGCTATAACTCATTCATACATTTTTTATGTCTATACAACGTAAATCTACCAATTTCCGCCCCCTTAATGAAAAATTAGTTTAAGTTGACAAAATAAGAAAAATATTGTTTTTAATTTTTTTTTTTTAAATTACAATAATTAGTATATTTTTAAATACAATTAAATTATTTTATTTCGATTATAATTGAATTTTTCCTAAATGAATAATAAAATATTAAGACTGACAAGTAAAATTTAATTGCACATATCCGCTCGAAATTTTCAATATGAGCTAATTCCGCCCACAGGTATACCTAATTCCGTCTTTTATATCTATTTGCGATTCGCGTATACCAATTTACGATTTTATTAAAGAAATCCCTTTAAAATAATTAATAATTTATTTTTAAATAATTTAACATTAATAAAAAAACATAAAAATTCAATATTAGATAATACAATTTGCAATAAATAAATAATATTAATAAAATTTTCTATCGAAGATTGGCATCAATGTTATGTTATTTAAAGAGAGATCTGTAATTGTAATATCGAAATTGCTTAAAATGTCTGCATAATCCGTAAATTAAAAAAAATGTTTCAAATATTCTTTTGATAATTCATTTCAGATACCTTTATAAAATTTTGATTTTGATGGCAAGATAAATTCAGAGATTGCTTCCATTTATAAAAAAAAACAAGTAATTGGTATAAACATTAAAATATAGATTTTTATAAATATAAAACAAGAAATAAAATTAATTTACTGAAAATAGTTTCCAAATATTTGGTTCGTAATTAGGACACATTGTACATATACGCATATACCGCTTTTTCATACGAATTTTTATCAAAAGTTGTAACAAAAAACACATATGCGAACTTCAATATGTAGGACGTAATTAGGTCCAATTTAGTTTGCTCAACTCCAATTTAAAATTTTCCATTTGCATCCTTATATAATGAAAAATAGTTGAATAACTGTTTAATTGTTAACTGAAAAATGTTTAATTATTTCGATATATCATTTTCCTAATTCCGCATGGTCGATCGTAAATACGTACAGGTACAACATAAATTTATGTGTCTCTAATTCTCGCTCAAAACAAATTAGTTATCTTAAATATTTTTTATCTACAAATCGAAGAAAGTATGTGTAATATGTATTTTAGAAATTATTTGAATTAAATAAATAAGTGAACATCTTAGTTTAATTATTATGGTCTTAACAAAATAAAAAAAAATCTCAACACTTGAACTAATATTTTCACTAAAATGTCTACCTAGTTTAGTTTTCTATCAATAATTGTTATTTATTAATATGAATACAAATGTACATTATTTTGCATTACAACGAGGAAATAATATTCATTTTTTATTTTAAAAATAAATTAGAAATATAAAGCGTGGGAATATTGTATTTACAAAAAAAAAGGTTTAAACGACATAATGGACTAGGGCAGTGATAGGTACATTTACGTTATACTAATATATTGCAAAATATTTGGCACATACCTTGTTTGTATTTTAAATTCATTTCAGTACTGGCATACACATTTTTTTTCTCATTATTCCCATAAAATTTCAGTAGATACGATATAAAATCAAATTTTTTATAGATTTTTATAGTAATTGCCTAAGTAAGTAACAAATTTTTTTATTCTGATTATAAGTTTCAAGGTGGGTCAACTTTTTTGCAATAGAGTAGTATATATCTAATAGACCAACAAATATAACGACTTATATACAAAAACATTAAAAGAACAAATATTTGAAATGTCCTTTTTGTCCATAAAGACATAAAGATTGGAAACACCAAGTATTTTTGAGATATAGTCATTTGGTCCTACTCGGGTACAACTACAACATTAACTTCAGAATCGCCATTATAAATTTTTATTTATTTCAATATTTCCTTTGTTTTTATTTTGAACTTGTTTTCAAATACACAACCTTATTAAGAAAATAAATATCCTTCAAATGTAGATAATACCAATATTTTCTTTTCCAGGAAGTAATTTTGAAATGATTGCAACACAAAACACATTTACAGCAAAAATATTATTTTGACAAGTAAAACAAAAATGTTCAACTAAAATCGAATAAGATTAAATGATAGTTTAAGACTGATGTTAACAATACACGTGTATATAAAATAATATAATTAAGTATTCTTTCAATACAAAATAATACAACTTAATAGAATATAAAATCTTATTTTAAAAAACACAATACATAAAGTCATTTTTACAACAAAACAAAAATATTTTTCTTTATTAAAAAGAATTCATTTAAAAATTTACTTCTAAAACAAAAATGAAAATAACATCAAATTAGCCATTCTATTAAAAAACAAACCTTTTAAAATAATATTGTCTAAAATACAAGTTAAAAGCATGAGAATGAGTATCCTGTGGAATTACTATTAATGATATTTAATGGATTTCAATATACATTTTTATTAACTTCCTGAATACATACATGATGCTTATAAAATATTGTATTATGTATATAATCAAAATAAACTCCATAAGTATGTAATCGAATAATGAAGAAAAGGACGTAAGTAATAAGGACGAAAAATTGTAATTCCTCATTCTTTGATTTTAATACATTAATTTTTTTTAATTAATACAATAAGATTCTTCAGATTGCCATTTTAATCTAACAAATTGTATAGTTGTATACTATATACCATTCAGATTAAAGTAAAAATTCAGATTAAAGTTTAAATCAGGATAATTTTGAAAACTACATAACAAAAAAAAAAAACAAAAAAAAAATGTATCTTATAGTTATCAGTATTCAATGAAATTTTCATTATTTAATCGAAATGAGACTATTAAAAATTTATTTTCCATTCATTTTTAATAGCTTAAACTATTTTAAAATTAAAATTACTTATTTTAGTACAAAATTATTTTAATAGGAAAAACCTGGCAAATAATTTTATATTAAATTTTATTATTTTAATTTGAATAAAGTACTTAAGTTCAAGTTTAATTTATCAAAATTTAATTAACACGTTTCAACATTATGGAAAAGTATATAAAATGAAGTTTTATATTTAAAATTTTTAATAACTGAAAGATGACAAGTGCCAAGTAGAGAGACCAAAAGTAAGGTGATTCGATAAATGACCATTCAGTAGATAATTGTAAGTACTCGGGATTAATATCTAGTAGATATGTGCAGGTAACTGAAGAATTATATGGAGAAGAATTTTGCAGAAGACTATGGCTGTTGACGAGCTGTAGTACCAAGAACTAATATTAAATTTCTAATTCATTAATAAATACATGCCGAATTGGTATTCAGATTGAAAACTATAGAAAATTTTTAATTAAATGATTATTTAAAATTTTTCTAAATATCTGACAATTTTACATACAAGATGCTTAGCTTTACAATTTTTTTTTTTGTGACGACCTTTAGGAAATTATAGTACAATCTTATTACATATTACAATAAATTATTACTGCATATAAACAGTATTTAAAAAGCAAAACCTGTGTGGGTTTACAGGAATCAATATTTCTGCTCCCATATGTTTTTATTTTATCCTAGTAAATCGTGGGGTCTCTGCCTCATGCTTTACATTTATGTGTTGAATATTTTCTTGCCATTAAACAACTATCTCTAAACTGGTACACATGAGTGAGAACATAATATTTAAAAAAAAATAGAATAACAAACCATTAATTCATTTAACTAAGGTGATGTAGATGTTATTCAAATTTATGGTTGAAAATGGCTGGAAATGTAATGTATCTAACTCATAAGTTATAATTTAATACCATATGCTAATTTAAGAGTCCTATACCAAATATAAAAAAACAGCCTTGATACTTTATAAAAATATAAATGACGAAGAGATAATACTGAAAACAATTTAAAAAGCGAAAAACTAGATGTAAGACGATGTTTCTGACCCTTATAACATACTTCTGACAAATAATAAGAAAATATAATTTTATTGTAATAAGTACCCATCTAACAAGTTAATTCACATTGTATTAGAAGCAAAGTACACCATTCTTAAAAATTTAACTGAAGAGTATAGACTTAGATGCTTTTGTAGCTTGGTCAAAACAGTGTCTAAGTATTATAATATTAGTGCCTTACTTATGGAATTATATAGAAAGTTAGAAAGGAAATTGCTGAAATGGAATTCATCGTAATCCTAATACTGATTATAAACATTTCTTTTCCAATAGAACGCTGTATAGCCCGGCAAATATTTCTAGAATTACGTTTTTGTTTTGCATATAATTAGAAAACATTATGTTAAACTCACAACTAATATAATAGATTGTTTCACATTCTGCGTATCCAGAAAATAAATACATTGAAGACTCATTAAGCTCATGTTTCATTCCCCCAGAAGCATTTCTCGTTCTTGATCAATATATATATTAAATCCAATTACAGCAATATGTCTATTATTTATCACGCTTTTAGACGTAGCACCCAAAAACAAATCACTTTCGGGCCAAATGTTAACCGCAATACCCCATTTAGCAACTTGGAGATATAACAAGAGCCTCTCACCGAAAGACGTAAACCTTATTATAAATATTAATAAATTCTGGTGGTTATGCTACTAAGAAAATTGGCAACAAAAAAAAATTTTTTTAACTTGTATACTAAATTTTAAATTCAACCAAACATTACAGTTCTGGTTAAGTGATAGTAGGTTAATTAGTTCTAAGTTAGTTTTTAAATAGTTTGTAAGGTTTTATTAAAAATATGTAAAATTAAAGTCAGTTTTTTCTATCCTTTTCCGACTCTGTTAAAATTAATAATAAAATTGTAACTCATGAAGGTGATGGTCAGGTAAAACTTATGTAAAAAATACTAAAATAATTTTAAGTGTAATGTAATAATTTAGAGTAATCGTGATATGTTCAATAAGTTAGTTTATAACTTATAATATGAATCATTTTTTTTTGTTAATTTTTTATATGATTTATGATAGAAATAAGTTGTCTATTACAAATAAATATGTAAAAAAAAAAGTGTCTAAGTATTTCCAATATTTAACATTTTCAAACTGAAATGACCGCATACTGTCGCAAGATCAAGAAGTATCATAAGAATATTTACTGATATCAAGCGATTTTAATGGAAAATAAAAGTTGGAAGTTTCAAGTAAATTGGAGAGTGATTAAACTATTACAATTGTTAAAAGTATTATCAGGCAAGTTGAATAGAATGTACTTAGTTTTTTTTCATTTACAACAAGCTTATCGTAATCGTTTCCTATCATTCCAATTATTTCCTGTCATTTCGTATAAGAATCATTTCCTATAATTCAATATAAATCATAATTAACATCTATAAAAAAATAAGCGGTTATCATCTGTGACAGCAATCCAATAATTACCTTTAAAATTGTGCTGGAACAAAGAATTTAAAATAAATGGGACTTGCGGAAAATTTATCTAAATACAGCAAGAAATTCAACTACAGGTTGATCTTAATTAAATGTTTTCTATTCAAAAGAAAATCACCCCAATCACTACTCCAAAACTAAATCTCTAAATCTTGCATTGTACATTTTTTTTAAATAGTAAATCATGGCGAACAAGTCCAAAATGCTTTTGTTACATCTAAATATTTTTTTTTTTGTAATTTCTCTTCTCATAATTGCTATTACGATTTCAATTATATTTGCTTCCTTGTACAAATATTTTATTAGAATAGTTATTACAAAAGGAGTCGGCCTAACTACATATTCTAGTAAAAAATCTTGAGAAGTTTCGCTCATACTTGCTTAGCTTTTCCATTAAACTTGTTCTGATATTGTACCAAAAGGGTGCACCATATGAAAGTGTTGGCTTTAGTATCATATTGTTTTGACTGTTTTTATTAAGTTTTTGTTAAAGAAGGGTTTTCATAAAAGACTAATTGCCTTTAGAGATTGTATGATTTATATGCTCTAAGAAGACAGTAATTTTGGCGCAGAAAAACTCGTGAGATATTTTAATCACTAATCGAAATATTTAACCTTTTTTTTGTTTGCTACAGTTAAGTTGTTTGAAAATTGTTTGCAATTTTTTTTTTATATCTTGGTGTTAACTTGGTGTCAATCGAGTTACAACTTGGTTAAAACTTGGTGTCAATCGAGTTATGAAACAACACGGTTTCGCATTTGTTAGAGTTCACTTTCCAGATTTTACAGTAGTCCAATATAATTATTAACAAAAGTTTATATGAGCTGTAATTTAATTTCTGGCATGTTCCAACGCTTAGACAAAATGAGAAAGAATGCTTTTGCTTCAGTATGTCTATTTGGTGAAGATGATGACAGTTCAATTTCTGGTATTTGGATTTGGTGTGGAAAAGATTTATTATTTACCCAATCACCAGACTGGCAAATTGATTATGATTGTTATGAATGGAAAAAATTGGATCCAGCATCGGTACAAACTAAAAATCTTGTTCAACAATATTTTGCTTGGACTGGTGAAGATGAAAAAAGGTGCAAAGCTATTACCCATTACTCGATTTAATAAATGAAGTAGATCTGTTAAATATATTTAAAACAAGATGGGCGTATTGTAGTCCATTTTCGATTAAATAGAAAATCGATTGCCTCATACCATTCTTTGGATAAGCGCAATTAGGTGCGATGGAAAATTATATGCTTATAGCTTGTATATTCAGCTATCCAGCCAAGCCACCTATTTGTTCAAACAAATGTTAATGCCAAACCTTTTGTTGATGAACCAACAGATATCTGATTTCAGTTTGGTTGCGGTTGGTTGTGGGGTGGTCCCATGAATATTCCAGAATCGAACTGATTTTAAGTTGATTTTGATGATTTTTTTGAGTAAATCACATTCAAGATTGTATCGTTTATGAGCGATTTATAAATTTATAAGTGTTTTTTACAAATTTGTAATATCATTTTCAAATTTTCAATTCTATTGCATGTTTAAACGCTCTTATTTTATACTTAAGCGGTTTCTATAAAATGTTATTTTTTAATAACGTTACTATTTTACAACGAAAGTGTTTTTTACAATATAATGTTTTTGGATTTTAAATGCTTACATAATTTAAAAGATTTAAAAAAAATCTAAAACTGGTACAGCCCCATTACTATATTTTTAAACTCTTATTTTAAACATTAATCGATTTTTATAACTTTAGCCGTAATTTTATAACTCACATTTGTCTGAATAACATCTTGTAATAAGTTATAAAATCAACCAAAATAAAAAACAGTAGTTGTATAGGTATAGTCTAACACTATAAATATCTACCCTGACGAGTTAAAATATAGCGTTATGATGAACGAAATCACTCCTGAAAATAATATTATTGTTATTATAACGAATATAACGATAAGTAAGTAATAATTGTAGATACAATGTTGATATAACACTATATCTACGTATCAGTGTAAATAAATAAATCGTCCTTTTTATTTATTAAATTATAACATCTGTAATTTTAATAATTTCTACTAAATGAAACCAAATAGTTTTGCCGGATGATGCAGAAAAAGAAACCTGTTACTACCTGAGTCATTTGAGGTTTTTTTTTTCAGACGAAAATTTAAATTTTAAATTAAGAACACTTTTGTAAATTGAAATTGATTGCTAAAGTTTTTTTTAACACATTTGTAAATTCCGTCCTTAGAAAAGAAAAACAAAAAAAAAATGTTAAAATTTATTGAGTGTGTAATTAGTTTGGCCTACCTTTGTATAATCAAATTTATTTTTATTTAATTTAAAAATTGATTTTACTCGAAACATCAGTTCCAGACATAAGCGGTTATAACTTGTTGCCACAGATATAACATTTTAAACATAAAAATCTCATTCCTTATATAACAAATTAAAACTATATCACAATCAAATATTTCTATTTTCATATTTGCATCAAAGTGAAAATAATCTAAAAATATTCATTCTTATGCAATTAAATTAAGTAAACATTTAAAAACTTGTATGTATATACATATTTAATATTAAATTTAATATTCACATATAGAAATAACATTTAATATTTATATTTACAACTTTACAATACATAAATTTCCAACAATCCAAAAGTTAAACAGAAAATTATGAAAACTAATCACAAATTCAAAAGGAAAATTTTTGATTTATTTTGATATTTTCCAATACATTTACAAACACACAATATTATATTTAATACCTATACCTAAATACTAATATATTATTATTATTATGTATTTACATTCATAAATTAATAGGTATTATCAGAGAAATTTTCATCATATTGATTTTTGAACAAAATTTAAGATGAGGATACAAAATATAACAGTTAGGAAAAGAAATGGATTACATAAATTATTAGTTTTCATATAGAATTTTTCGTGAAAAAACGAAATAACAACAAAAACAAACAATCAGGACAAATTCGAGCCAAATAATAAACCAACGATTTTGAAAATTTCATTTCTTTTTATGATTTCTTGTAAAAATGTGCTTTTGACAGTTGTTCTTTTATTTTTTTTTTGTTTTTTGTTTTTTTTTTGTAAAAACTTTTCTTTCGGTTATTTTTATTTAATTTTGTTTTTCACCACAACACGTGAATTTGACAATGTTATTTTTAGAATAGAACAAAAAAAATTGTATTTTCAGGCTGATTTTTTGACTGCAATCCTATTATAGATTAAAAATAGAACACACTTTAAAATTCTGCATGAATTGTAACACAAATACAATCAGAAAAAGGAAATTTTTTTGAAGTCATGTGTTTTGGAAAATTTTTTTAACAGCACACACCATTCAACTGTGTTCAAATCAGTTATGTTATTTTTGTGTATTTTTGAGAGATTTTTTAGAATTTTTTTTGGGAGACTCTAGATTTTTTTTTTTTTAAATTTTAAAATTTTACATTTTGCAGAAAAAGGTAAGAGATTAACATACCTCTAGAAGTATATATGTAATTTTATCAGCTCAAAAGTAACATCTCGGTTTTTTGCTCGGACGCCGGTTAATATATTTATTTATTCTGTACCTTTTTACAATTTGTAATAATTTTTAATTATAATTTTCGTTAACAAGAGAAAGTTTAACATGACTTTGATGCGTATATAGCTTTATCTTAATTGAATTACCACCCTTAGCATTGCCTTATCATCGGCGCCTTACAAACCTATAAACATACGACGTGCTTGATGGTGGCTTGAATGGTTAGCAGTGCTGTCGACTATCGTCAACTTTGACAGATATCTTGTACAAAAGTGTTTTGACAGTTGTTCTTTTATTTTTTTTATTAATATATATATATATATATATATATATAGTATATTTTGCAACTGATCGTGGAAATACTTATATTATATTGTGTGACCTGTTTTGGATATTATTTATCAGTTTAAACTAACTGAAATTTTTACATATGAGCATTACATATGATGATCTGTCTTCTTTAATGAACTTCTTCTAAACGTGTATTTTTTTATTATAAGCTGCATTTTCTGATCAATTGATATTTGGAAAATATTTTGGCTTTTTTAAATTTTTCTATTTCATAAATTATTTAGAAATTTATATTTTGAATACAATTACTTTACCCTTTGTGTATATCGCTTTGGCGCATGTGTATGGATGAAAAAAATTGCTTGTATACGCCATACGGCAAGATGTTTTCGAACAAAATGTCAGTCAACTCCGAATTTTAGTTTTAACAAGTTTTATTTTTTGTTATTAAAATGAAGCCAATAAATACACTCATAGGTGGAAAAAATATCAAAACAAGTTTTCGGTCTAACGATTAAATGGCGGAACCACATCGACTACAAAAGCAAAATGTTCGGTATTAAGTGGAAAACCATGTATTGACTCATAGGAAGAAAATCACATCTCCACTTAGAAAACAATATTGTTCTACTATAGTATACTGAAAACAATCTGTACTTATGAAATTCGTTGCAACCAAAAGTAATGTAGAAACGATTTAGAATAAAGATGTAATCATAGATTATAACATCAAGTAATCGAAAATGATTAATACATTCTCTTAGTTCACAAAATACACCAACAATTACAACAACAGAATGGAGTAATATCCAAATATTTCAATCCACACGCTGATGAACACGTCTAGGCATTTCAAAGTCACTCGTTAAAAGAATTTTACCTGAAAATATTTTAAGGTGAAATTAATTACGTATGTAGCTGCAGTATTGAGTGTACTACTTTGAGAAAAAATTTACACATAAATATATTTGCTAATTGTATTTTAGTATACAGATTGTAAATAAAATGAAGAAAAAAATATTTTGTAGTTTGAAATATTTTGCCATTCACCATGGTACTTATTGTACCCCTTACATCTACATTACAGATGTTAAGTTTCGAATAACTATTTTAATAGTTACTATGAATGGCCTTCACATCGTACTGGGCCTTCACATCGTCACCTATTGAATATTCTTCTTCTGTTTGAAATCAGCACTATTTCTATTTGTTATATTTCAGCTCAGCACAAGTCACTTATTGTTTGACACCCCTTTGGCTTTTCTCAAACTTTGTCTGATATAGATGGTGGTTTTAAAAATTTACATCACTCCTATTTACTTTGAATATAATTTCGAGATCAAAATTCTAAATAATTAAACCATTCTGTTGAAAAATCTTTCAAAACACAAATACAAATTAAAAAACAACAACAACAACAAATTTAAAGGTTGTATAAATATTTTGTATAGTACTGAAATATCCCTTTTATTTTATAATACAAAAGTTAAAGAAACAATTTAAACTTTCCTTTTAAAATTAATAAAAACAAAATTAAATAATCCATTAAAAAAATATACCTATAAATTTTCTACAGGTAAAAAAACAAAAAAAAATTCTTATTATTTTTTCGTTTTAATTTAAAAAGTTGTTATTGCGTTTATGTAATTTTTTAATTAAAAATTGAAAGTTTCCTTTTATTATCTTCTTTCATTTCAAATAATCAGGATTCATGTTTTTTTTTATACTAGAAATTAATATTTATCTAATTTATATAAAAAAAAAATGTTTTGATTTTCTAGTGAAAAATTAAAATGAAAAATTTTAAACAAAAAAAAAAATATTTTCTTAAAAGCTTACAAATTTCAACTTCGTGAAAGTGTGGTGTATGAAAAGGATTAAATCAAAAAAAAATTTTTTTAGAACTTAAAGCATACATTAAAAAAGAAAACATATTAAAAATTTAGAAAAAAAAACAAAAATCAATTAACAACAAAGATAAACAGTTACATTTCATTAAAATTAAATTTTAATATCTAAAGTTCAATCATAATCAAAGATACGAAAACAATTTTCAGTAGAATGGTTGAAGTCCTTTTTTTGAATTTGTGATAAAAGATTTTTTGAATACTGAATATTTAACAGGTAAAATGATTAGTTAGGGTTGTTTTAAATAAAAACAATGCCAATTTTAATTCTGAGATTAGAAGCTCTAGTCGCGTGTGCATCTTGATAATAAGGGAATCGAACCCACTAAATCCCACCTATTTTTTGTTCCGTAATTTAATCTACGTTAGATCGTCTAATGACTTTTTTTCATAAATTTATAATGCTTAGGAAATTATTGTAATAATACTATCCGTGGAGCATTGCTATCAACATAATAATTTCCGTGTATGAACCGTTATCACTGTTTTATTTCCCTTGAAAGAAATAGTCATAGCAATAGTTTCCGCTTTGTAAAATTATACTGAGAGTATTCGTTAATATGCTGTAAATAGAGTTATAAGATAGAAATTGACCGAATATCTAAACCCTTTGAATTACACTGATAAGCTATGATTACAGATGATTACAGCCATTGAAATGCAATAAAAGTAACAACCGATAAATAAATAATATCTGTTTATGAATCACCTTTCGGTCTAAAATCCGCCCAATGCTCCACAAATGAAGTTACAGAATACTGGGGTGGAATTCTGTGTTGTGATAATCACGCTGCGACTGTTGCATATCTATAATTGGTATTCTATATGGTAATTGTCACAGTGATAGTCGCTTTTTTTTATGATTTTAGGGTGACACCTAATTTGGTGTCACTCATGATAAAAATAAATAAAAGTTTGGTTGTTTTTTAATATTTAAGCCTTTTAGATTTTTTATGTTTTGCTTTTTTAAGATTTATGTTTAAGTTTTAATAATTTTAATTTGTGTAATAAAATTGTTAGTTCTTAAGTCTACGAATAAGAAATAAGTTTATTGATGGATTTTCAGTTCAAAATGTAAATGTTAAAAAATGCGAGTTTTAGAATTAAAAGTCGCTAAAATTGCAAATGATTTAAAAATAATGGAACTGAATAAAAAATGCTGTGATTATGTGTTAATTTTTTTTTAAAAAGTTTAAATTTTATTTTGTTTTCAACTACATATAATACACATTTATATTAATTAGTTATAAGTTTGCAACTGAATTTTACTCAAATGTGAATATAATTTTCTTTTTCATTTTATTAAATTAGTTGATATGATTTTCACTTTAAGTTTTTTCTCTTTTAATATATATATATATATTTTTTTTTTTTATAATTTTACTTTATTGAAAAAAAATAACTCAGATAATTCAGATAACTGAGATAACAAAACTGGTTTCAAAAAGCCATTTATTGTTGGAACCACTAAAATGGGGAAAATTGTGCCTTTTAATATATTCTTCGAAGTGCTTCGTTTTATATTTAAAAACTGTACAGATTCGTCTTCAACTTACCATCCAATATTCTACACTAACATTCAATTCTCCTCCCAATCCAATCTCCACCTTGCTTGCTACATTTGATTGTGCAATATATATGAATATCCATCCAGTAGGGTTGGTTATTAAACTCCACCACCGCCAATGAGAAAAATGTTAGTAAAATAAAGTAGATCAGATACGTGTTAGTAGCAAGTGTAAAACCCATAAGTTAACCTATTTGTTAGTAACTATATACACTTCTATTCAAATTTACTCGAAAAAACTTAACTAGTAAGTAATATAACTTAAAAAAAAAAGCAAAAGTTGTTAGTTAGTTTCAACCATACGTACATTATTAATATATTTTTTTTTAAACTAAAATATTTCTTTGACGACGAAAGAAGATATTGAATTAAAATTAAATTCACAAAGTATTCTACTGACTGGTTCAAATCTGTCATTTTCAGTAGCGTCGAAGAAATTTTCAAACAACTAAACGATTCTGAAACTGCTTTGATTAATTCAACCAATTAAATTGAAATTTGAGGGGTTCACGTGTTGCCTGAAAGGATCTGACAAGTAAAAGATATATCAGCAACTACTCGAAAATCAGACAATGACTGCGCAACTCAATACGTTAAAAACGGTGTTAGTAAGATGGAAATCATATTCCTAAATTACTTAACCAATTTTCTCTAAACAGATTGTATTCGATTAATGTCGTCGTATGTCAAAGAGTTAAGCTAATCCGATATTGGGATATATTAGAGTAAAAAGATCGAGTCGTCTGTAAGGCTAAGAGTCTTGGAAAAATAAATCACTTCAGGAGGACGTATGTGACTACCTTTAGGAGATTCAAAATATGCGAATAATTGATCAGAAACTACAGTTCTAAATAAAACTAAGTATTGATGGAAAGAGAGGTATTTGATTCAAGTCAATCAAAGCTAAATATGTCGGAAAAAAAATACTTTCTTACTATTTGGGTAGGCTGCAAAAGAAGTAAAAAAAGTAAAACAAAATTTTTTTATAATTATAAGTTCAATTGAATGGAACAATGAATAAGTAAGTATTTTGATATTGAGATATTTCCAATTCCGTGGCTAAGATATAAAACCGGATAAGTCAAAATAGTAAACGTCACCATCACCATCACCACCAACAACAACAACCATCACCATCACCATCACCATCACCATCACCATCACCATCACCATCACCATCACCATCACCATCACCATTACCATCACCATCACCATCACCATCACCATCACCAACACCATCACCATCACCATCACCATCACCACTTTTCAGTACGGAATTATAAAATTTTAAATAGATTTCTGAAAAATATGTGCAGAGTGGTTTTTTAACTTCATTATTATATTTGATAGGATTGCATACACTTGTTTGTTCAAAATATAATAAACGTCAAATTATTTAAGAAAATATAACATAAGCGAGACCATTTACCAACTGACAGTAAGCGTATTAATGTAAACACTTATCTATAATTATAATTGACAAGCATTTAAGGTCCTGCGCAGTAGATACCTTTTTATTTTATTTCGATTCTCCTACTCCTTAATGAACTTCTAATATATATAATATATAAGATTGTATATAAAATAAAAATGCGCACACAGTTGAAAATTTTGTACTCATATGATTTTATTATTCAGCAAATACATTGTGCATAAGTGAGATCTTATTAAAATAATAAACAAAAGCAAACAAATCAGTTATTAAAATTTACATATGGACTTGCAAATGAATCTATGTACATATGCCAAAAAAAAAAAAAAAAAAAATTCATCTAAAATAAAAAATATAAAAACAACAAAAAAACAAATCACTTGAATTCTTCATTTTTATCTTTTTAAGTAACTGTTTCTAAATTTTGGTTATTTGTAGTAATAATATAGTTTTTATTAAAATTATGTATTATGTAGGTATATATATACATACTTCTTTAATGACAAAATTTTTTATTTTTAGTAATTTTATCCACTAAATGCCACTTACTATAGGGAATATATCGGAAACGAAGCAGTATATGAGGGACGTATATTTATGTGTCCTAAATAAAACTTACTAACCACAAAACTTTTTATTAAACACGAGTGGTTTCTGCTTTATCGTGCGAAGTCTATGTCAGTACGTAAATTATTGTTTTTTTAAAAACTTTAAATTTGACCTCAACTTCAAATATAATTACTCAACAGGGGCTCCTAGTATCGATATAAGACAAAACTATTTTCTTAAAAAATATATGACAACATGACTTAACTCGAGATATGCCATTTTAGTAATGTACGTAATATTAAAAGTTATAAATTTTTTAATTTAAAAAAAAATTAATAAAAAAACAACTATAACTTAGCGATTTATTATGTAGTTAAAGCGTTTATATAAAGTATAAAACCATATCTGCACTTAAGCGTTTTACTTTTTGCAATATATTCAAATTTCTTAAATGTTACAAGATTTTGTCAGATAAGCGATTTCATAATTGGGAATACGATGGCACTATAACTAATTTTTTTTTTTTATGTCTGTCTACGGTTTAATTTGCTTTTTTAACTTCTTGTATTAAATTGAAATATTCTTAGTACTAATCTAAGCCTGCAATTGGTAATACTAATTCTATTACAACTACTTAATTTATTTATTTGTTTAATTTATATAAATTATACATAAGACAATTAGTCTTTTTTACTTTACAATTACAATATTCAATTCAGTTTAATTTGGTTTAATTTATTTTACACACACATAAAGTTATCTGTAGGCCAATTTTATAGGTCCTTTTCCCTTTCGAAATGTGGGTCTTTTTGTGAAACTATATTAATTATTTGGTATATATTTTTATATATTACAAAGAAAAAAAAAAAGGAAAATTTTAAATTATATAAATTTAAAAAAAATAAAAGGGAAAAACCAAATTCAAATAAAAATTTTAAAATTAGAAAAAGATAAACAAAAAGCTTTAATAATTAAAACTAAACAAAAATTAAAAAAACATAAAAAGATAGAAAAGAAAAAAAAAATTGAAACAATTAAGGAATTGTTGAAAAAATGGAAAAAAATTAAATTAAAGATAAAATTAAAAATTAAAAATAATAAAAAAAATAATTAAAAGTAAAATTGAAAATTAAAAATAATAAAAAAATAATTAAAAGTAAAATTAAAATTAAAAATAATAAAAAAAATAATTAAAAGTAAAATTTCAAATAAAAAATAAAATTAGGAAAGTTAAAATTGATTGAAATTAAATTAATTAATTATCGATTCAATTATTTTACACTTGATTTTTGAAATATTCTCTGCAGAGCTCAACAAAATTCTTGTATCGACTGACATAAAGAATATAGTTCGGCATCATATTCCACATAATAGCAACTCAAGCAATATCCGATAATTGTCTGATAAATGTGCGACCTTTGGGGTGACTAAATTTAAATTACGAGGTGATATACCAAACATTAGCTTATCATTTAATTATTTTGGCAATAAATTGACATAATTTTTTTCATAAAACAAAGATAACGGAACTTTAAAAAGCTATCGAATGTTAAGCTAAGTATTTTATTTTAGACACATCTCTCATACTCTTGTGTTTACTTCTATTCGTTACAAAACGTGTACATGCATTAAATAGAAGTTTTCGAGTATTGAACTCTCCTACACTCATGCCAGAGTAAACAACATTGCAGTATAAGAAATGTGGTTTTATAAGTGTTTGTATTAGTTTTTTCTTAATCCAACTGGTTAGGTAGAATGAAAACTTAACAAAAATTATTTAATCTATTATTTTATTATATTAAGACTATAGGATTTCACTTTAGCATAACAAAGTCGATTTAAGCAGTTTTATATTATATCCACAGAATTATTTGTTTACCAAATAACTACAAAAATTTTGTACCAGAGAAGATATAATAATATCGCAAATAATTTAATGATATTTTATTGTAAATAGTAGCCGTGGGCTTTTAGTGAAACATTTAATCAAATAAAAAAATAAATTAAAATATTTAAAATTATCCTAAAAAATCCAGAAATATCTAATATTAAAAACAAAATTGTACTACTAAATAACTACAAAAACGTTATTCAAAAAATTAAATTAAATTTTTTAGTCTAACAAATTGAAATTCGAAAATTAAAAATCAAATTGTAATTAGATTACTCATCAAAAATTAATTAAGTTTTGTTCAATTTCCTGCTACAATAACAGGATTGAGGATACGATATACAGTTATCTATACAAATTATATTTAATAGTTACTATGTATAATTATTTTGCGTAATGTACAAATAGCAATAATGAAAACTTTTTTAATAAAACAGAACATATATATATATATATAATATATAGATATCTACAACATCAACAAACTTATATAACAGCAAAAAATTGTATGTAGGTACATTAAAAAAAAAAATATCCTTCAAAAAATTAACAGAAACCAAAAAAGGTTTTTAATAGGATTTTATCCTTATTATATTTTAAAATAAGGAACCTAAAAAATAAAAGTTTCCTGTAAACTCCTAACCTAGGCAAACAAAATTAAATACCTGTCGTTATTAAATAAGGATTCTCTTCGTTCATTACTTCTCATTTTCAAAAACAAAAACAAATAAAAATTTTTTTTTTTTTTTTTTTTTTAAATGAAAGAAATGGGTAGGAGATTTAATTATTGTATAAGTAAGTAAGTATATTAGAAATTCTTTTGAAAATTTTCAATTTTCAATTTTGTTTTGTTTTGTTATTTTTTTTTTTTTTTTGTTTTTTAAATTTTACCAGTAAGTTAACTTATCTGAAAAATAAACACACCAGAAATATAGAAACAAAAAAAGGAAATTTTCCTTATTTTACCTGAATGAAATTCACTTGAATTACAGACAGAAAGAAGAAAAACATACCGATTATTATCTTTGCGAAAAAAACATTAAAAAAAACCAATTCTGTTTAATTTTTTTTTTTTTTTTAATTTTCAGGGTTTCTAAAGACTAGTAGAACATAAAACGTAAAAGCAAAACTTAAAAAAAAAAAAAAAATATTATTTTTTGTTTTATTTTTTTTTGTTTTTATTATTTTAAATATTGTATTGAACAATTTGGGGTCCTTATTCTTTATATTAATAATAACTATATAGATAATAAATATTTTTTTATGTGTATATATATATATGTATTCTGAGTCAATATTTCAACTTTTAACCCTCTAACAATTAAAACAATAATACACTGTATTGTTGGTTGTCTAAACCAGAATATGTCAAATTTTCCATTTATACCACTCTACACACAGTATCAAAAAAAAAAAACATATTTTCAATCGATATAAAATCCTTTATCCTGCTTTTACTGATTTTTTTTGTTTTTCTTTTGTTTACAACACCTATCCAAATTTGTTTAAATAATTTCTCTGTAGGTGTATACAATTTTTATATTAAATTTTTGATATCAGGTTTTTTTTTATTATAAGAAAGAGCCTGACAAAGCTCATACTCACCTATTTTGATGGAATTTTTATTCTAAATTCACTTCAATTCGGTTTTTTGAAATTTTGGTTGTTTGTTTTTTTTTTTTTTTTTTAATAAACAGTCTTTATAAGAGTGAAAAAAATTTGCTATCATCGCATTAACTAAAAATTTATAGACAGTAAATATTTACCTAGCCAGAATATTAACCATAAATAAAATTTATTGCAAATAAAAGGGCCCAGTCATAAGCTCCAAAAAAAAAATACTTTAAAAAACAAATTTTAATAATTTTTTAACTTTAGACTTTAAGTAAAATATGGTTGTAATTTTAAAATTAAATTTATATTTAAACTTAAGGTGTGTGTCATAGCTATGTAAAAAAGAAAGCAGGACAGAGACTATTGAATGCTTTAGACTAATTCCGGACTTCAGATGAGATTTTTCTAACAATTAAAAGGTCCAACAAAATAATTTAAAAACAAAAAGAAAAAAATTTAATAAATTTTGACATTTGCAATTTATGTAGTAGTAGTTAAAAAAAAAAAAATAAATAAAATAAACAAAAAAAAAATTAAATTTATATTTACATTTTGGGTTCACATCGTAGCTGCAATAAAAAAAACGAGACAGAAACTATTGAATACTTCGGATTCATTACGGTGGACTTCAGGAATTTCCTAACAATATAATAATTATTATGGGAAGAAAAAATTGGTGATCTGACCGACTTTTTAAATGGCAAACAGTTTGTCCTAAGTGCTGTGTACTGATTTTCGTGGCAGAGTAAAACAAATCTTCCTCAATATAGTAGTAACAATTTTTTTTCAGTATAGTGTCAGACTATGATCCTTAAACATACTGAATCTCTATCGTGGCGCGTAGAACACTGATGACTTCTTGCACTACATCCGATATCTTAAAGAGTAATTTATTGTATTTTGTATTGATTACATTAAAATTTGACATTGATTACATTAAAAAGAATAATCATTTTAAACGAAGATGTGAGGCTAACAAGATACACAAGGGTTTTGTTAAAACACACACATCGAACTGATTATGATAAAAATGAACCAGTCAACAGATGTTGTACCACATTCGATAAATCTTATATAACACTTCGAAATCCACTTTCAGAACAAAATTAATTGAAGACTAAAGACTTGCACTGAACTGATTTTGATCCATGTCCTATCTTAATTCACATATGCATTTCAATATTAATATTCTGATACGCTTAATACATCACTCATACCAATGTATTTTAATTTTCTTTGAAATCTATTTTTTAAAAGAAAATCATTGGGTATGTTTTTTTTTTTATATTTTACATTTTTAACCACAATCACCAATATATTAACAAGTATGTTTGTAGATTGACATTAGACAGTAGAATTATAAACGTATTATTCAAATATATTGTATTTGTAATCATATTGTATTTATGTAAAATACCTTCTTTTTATAAATGAATAAATAAAGAGGTGTTCAACAATAAAATTTGCTTTTCAAAAGCAATTTAAATAGTCAATTCCACCTATAAACAAACCTAGAGTGTGTTAATGCCGAAATTCTCTACACACCAAATTGACTTTCATAATTTAAATTGGCAATAAACAATACAAAATTTTAAATTATCATATACAAACATATACACAGATTATTTTAACTCTCGTTCAATGTCACTGCTACCAAAATAATTAAAAAAATTCATAATTGTCCTGTAATCTCATCCGTTGGAGATAGATCATTATATATCTGTAAAAATTCTATTCTAAGTCATAATAAATGCTGTATGTTGTAAATTGATACAACTGCTGCCTGTTTATGTCTGTCTATAACTTCCATTCGAAAACATAGATTTTGAAAACTTTTGTAGTTGTTTTTTTCTAGATATTAAATTTTTTTTTGACTAGCTGGATCATGAATGACATACTGTACGATAAATCTATATAAATTAAATCTTACTGCAGGTCAATTTAACATCAGAATCGCTTACAAATGGTTCGAAACAATATTTATGTTAGTAATCGCAAAAATATAATGAAGGATATACCATAGGGTTAGATATTGGGACTTGCTTAAAATATATATTGATGATGAAATTAAAGGGAGAATTTAGTGTAACTAAATTTTACACTTTAAAAAAGTAAACCCGAAACCTTAATTATATGAATATGGCATAAGTGATGTTGGACAAAAATTGTAAAGTATTTTTGTCTTGCTGAGAGGAAACAATTCGCATGTACAGAAAATTGCATAAGTCAAATCAAAAAGCGGCCTGTTATTTAACTCTTTAATAGCTATATATATAGTTTTGCCGAATTAATTTTACGCAGACAACCATTTCTATATCCTCATCTATGCTGATGATTTTATAGTTTTATATGACGCTAATTTTTAGTAGTATATGAATTATGGCCTTACTACAATATATAAATGGATGTCCACATTCGAATTGACTATAAATATAAATAAACAAAGTATATACATTTTAGTTCTAAACATTTTATATCGGTATATCTGAATACAAATTTTACAAACTGATCTTAACATAGCTTTACGTTTTATACTTCGATCATATCTTCCATGTCAATAAAAAGGTGCACATACAATAAAATTTCCGAAAAAACATTAGATAATTATTAACTAGAATATTCTATATAAAATATAGAATATTACTATTAACAATCAATTTCGAATTAGGTTGGTTAATAGTTTTACTCTATGGCTTACCACAGAACTAATTATGGTAGATTTAAGCACATTAACATAATGTTAATATTGTGAAATATACGCAAATACAATAAATGACTTTACCTTTTAAATATATTTATTTTTAAACAAAATTATTACACCAATACACAAATTAAACAACTTTCACTCTAACACTTTTAACCTTCATTTAGTATTAAGAATTTATGGTATTTATTATAATTTGCTTTCCTTTTAAAATTTTGTAAATATATTTAAGTAAACATTATGTTTGTTTTAAGCCTGAAAACACACACAATATTTTATTTAAACTTTTTTCTACTTCCTCAGGGAGCATAGATTAACGAGACAGTCGGCTTAATCAATTACTTGGAACTATTAAATGTTTTCCAAATTATTTACGCACCTTTAGGAACCATAGAACAGATACGACATAGACATAGTTCCGATTCCGACATTTTGATTCAGGAACTTGGCTTCATTAATTGCTTGAAAACATTAAATTTTTCCCACAGTATTTGATTATGTCCAGTTATTCTATTTAGAGTCAAAAATGAGACAGTCTATAAGAATACACTGATCTTCACAGTAATATTAATCCAATATATTCCAATCATATATAATAAAATCTTTTTAAATAATTTTAAGACATTAAAAGAAATGATTATCATAAATTGTTTAATCTCTAAAGAATCCATCCAAACGTTTCTCATTTCTAAAGTTATGGTTTGAAGAGTATAACTTATATAAATCACTACACAGCTTTCATAAATTTTTGAGTTCATATATTTTACTACAAATGCACAAACAACCTTAGAAAATCAAGAAATATATAATTATATATATATATATATATCTTTATATATATATATATATATATATATCTTTATATATATATATATATATATATTTCAAATGCCAAGATGAAATAGGTCTACTCACTGCCAATAAAACAAACAAAATAAAAATACTTCCATATAAAAACGAATAACAACAAAAAAAAAACCAGAAAAAAAATAATC